>JANHZU010001938.1:158890-178489 GCA_032468055.1 Acrochordus granulatus
AGAAAAGACTGTGATGCTGGGAAGGATTGAAGGGAAGAGGAGAAGGGGATGGCAGAGGATGAGATGGATAGATTGCATAGTCAGTGCGATGGGTGTGAGCTTGGGAAGACTCCGGGAGGCAGTGCAAGACATGGGGGCCTGGCGTAATGTAGTCCATGGGGTCGTGAAGAGTCAGACACGACTGCGCGACTGAACAACAAAAAATAAAATAAAATAATGACATCAACAAATAAAGAAAATTATATATTCAACAGAAAAGTGTGCATCCAAAATGTGCAGCCAGTAGAAAAGGAAATACAGGAAAATGTAGAATTAGAACCACAGTCTATTGATAATTATGTATACACATTAGACAGAACTTCTGGGTTAATTTAGAATTCTTTGCATTACAGTGATTATTGTGTCCTGTCATATAGCGTGGGTTAAGTACTGTATAACATATATAAGTATAACTTTAAGTACAATTATGACATATTTTAATTAGTTCCTCCAGGCGTCTTCCAATTTGGCCTAAAATAAATGAGGAAATGGGGCATACAGCTGAAACAAATTGACCATATTATGTTTGCATATAAAATTTGATTATTTGTACAACTGAATGCATAACTGAATTTGACATTCTCATTTCAGGAATGTATTTCCTTCACTTTCATTTGTACTTTACTACTCCCTTAGGAACAACCCAATCAAAGATGTGTATTTTAGTCCTATTGATTTAATGGAAATCTTAACTATGTACCTAGATTTTTCCCATATCACTTAATGAAACTTTAAAAGGCAGAATTTCATGGAATGTATCTAATGACTTAGATAGAAAGTTATGCCCATGCCATCATGTTTTAATGAGAAAAACTCAGACTTCGCTGAAACAGAAGGGGATAAACCTATGCAATGTTTTACACAACCAAAGAAGTAAGTGTACAGAAAAAATCCATTTAAATTATGCAATGCAATGGATGACACTCAGACATAAAAGTATTATTCCATACTACAGCAAATAACAATAAATACTGATTTTGAGATTTTGGGATTTGTATTTTTAGGTTAATTGCCATTCTCGGGGCAGATAATGTGTTCCTTTCATTTCTTCAATAACACAATCATTATTATAAATCCAAAATTTTAAATTACAGATAATTTGCTGAATGTAAAATCAGCTATTAGTTTTTATGTTAGAGCTAAACACTTTTATTTTTCCTCCCAACTAGCAAATGTTATTAAATATAAGTGTATGCGACATTACCAGACTTTACATCCAACATTAGCCTAAGCAAATGTCTACTATTCCTAGAAGTTCTAGTGTAGTCAAGAGCAGCAGATCATAGCCTTAGGATAATTGTGTACTTTGCTACCCACATCAACAAAGTCATTTTCTGTTGCTTGGCTGCTAGTTCCTTCAGGGTCACAACATTCATAATTTAATATTGTATGATGTTGTATTGAAGGATTTCAAAGAAGATAGGATTATTGTCTAATTGGATTTCTGTTGCCAATAAGAATTAAAAAAAACACTAAATACAACCCCAACATAGAGGTTTTTCTATGTCTATGATAAATGCTAAATAATTTATGAAGTCTCCAGCCCTGGGCAGAATTTGCCATCTGAATTCAGATGATTGCCTAAAGATATAGTGTGTGTTTACTTTGCATGAATATACAGTATAGACAAAACAGTTCTCCGCATTAAAAAAAGGTGCCTCCTTTTGCATATCAGTGCAAAATGATACAAAAATAGTTACAGAGATTGCCTGTGGGGGTTACAGTTTTAAGACTCATAATCTGTGCTATCTTCCTGTTTTCAAAATGCAAATCATGCACATCAGCACACATTTAAGGGAAAATGAGGCAGTAGAAGGACAAAGGTACAGACCGTACCTACAGACACTGCTCCTCTTCCCTGGTCTCTAACTCTTGGTTAAGAAAACATCTGAAAGCCCGAACAATTTTAAATTGAAATCAAACCAAGTTTGGGAAGTAACGAGCAATTTAAAGCTAGGATTTGGGTATCGGCCACATGTTGCAAATCAGAGGGGCATGTGAGGCTAATTATTGTAGCCCAAGGATGTGAAAAGCTGCTGAAGCATTTCCACATGGTGACTAACCCTGGAAACAACTCGGGAATTTGGAATTGTGGAAGACAAACCACCAGTACTTGGGTGTAGGGGGTAATTCTTGAATATGGACATGGATACAAGTCACATGAAAGCAAAATCTCTACCCTACTATGTTAGGCTCAGAATCTACCAGCTCGTTTCTGGGACATACAGGATGTAGTTTTTCTTCTGTTCAAATGGAAAAGTGAGCAAAATTTCAAAAGAAAAATAAAATATACCCACCTTGATCTTTGTTTTCTAGGAATGCTTGTAAGCACAGGTGGTCTTTAGTCAATGACTGCCCTATGTAGCAACCATTTGAATCAATGACAGCTAAAAAACAGCCCTTGCACTTACAACCATTGCAGTATTCCCACAGTCATGTGATTGTGCTTTGTCTGTTTTGCAACCGCTGTGTATTAACAAGACTCACAGTCACATGAGTGTCATTTGTGACATTCACAGCTAGTGTCCAACAAGTTATAACCAGCAGTAAGTTGCAGGTCATGACAACATGATGTCACACTTAATGATCATGGATGATTCACTTAACAAACCACAGTGGAACTTGTGCAGTGTAATAGTCACTTTGTGAGGCCAGCATAATCACATGATGTTTCACATAACAGCCATGTCACTTTGCAACAAAGTTGCTGGTCCCAACTGCAATTGTTAAGTGAGGACTCCCTGTACCATTTAAGCTGAGTTGTATTCTTGTACCAGACAACAGCAAAATAAATGAATTAAAGATGTGGAAAGATAAATGGGAGAAAAGAAATAATACTGAATAATATGTGAATGGCCCCATTCAACAACATCAGAAAGGACACTATTTTCCCAAGGATGTTTGTGGTAATTGGTAGTAGACCAAATGGGTTACATGATATTACTGACCATGATACAGTGATTCTGAGATCATGATCAGTGATGCTATTTTGTTCTTCCCTCACTCTTCAGAGATACAGTAGTTTCAAATGCAACTAAGTGCCAAACACAATTCAAATGAGTGTTTTCCCTTTGCCTGGGGGAATACAGAGCACTTGGTTTGCCCAGACATAGCGGATAAGAGTCCCCAGCATGTCTCTAACCAATAATCCTAGTGTACTGGCACAATTCTGTAAAACTGCTTTTTCCAAGGGTAATGGTAATACAAAACAAAATGGAACACAATTTCTTATGTCTATGAGTAGGGCAAAAGAGAGAATTGGAAAATTGTCAGGCCAGGAATTTCCCACCAAATGCAGACTTAATCCTTGAGGGTAGAACAAAACATATGCATTAAGAGGGAAAATTTATACCAGCATTGCTCAATCTGGTACCTTTCAGATGTGTTGGACAATCAACATACTTAGAAAGAAGGAATTTTGTAGTTCAACTTTCACTAGGTTGAGAAAGGCAAAAGCTTACTGTGAAATTTGCCAGGATAGTGGTCACAGAAACAAGAGTTCTGAATTCCCATTTCACTTTCTCCATGATCAGGAACTTTGATTCATGCAGCATACAAATTTACCTTAAGAGCTACAGGCAACATTGTTTAATACATGATTTAAAACCAATGTTTACTCTTACTTAACAAACCATAACACACATTTGCATTGACCGTTTTGGTACCCGTGGGGCTAAGCTATTGTTTTAATCAGTTGCTTTAATAAGAGCCAAGGTATGCTACATTCATAAACCTTGATGTCTAAATTTATGGCAGTAGAATTCTGAAGTTCTGCAAATAAAACTATCGGATCTGATAATTCATATTTTTTGACAAAAATTCAGTAGTAAACACTTGAACATTTTTCAAGAATACTTGTTACAGTTTTATTATGAAAGAAAAATACTATGTTCAAAAGAAATTGTATCTGTGTCCAGAGCTATAGGCACAGTATCAACCCCTAAAGATGTCTTATAAAGGTAAAGCTAAAGGTTTCCCCTTTCAGTCATGTCCAACTCTAGGGGAGTCTCTGTTTCCTAGCCAAAGAGCCAGCATTTGTCCAAAGACAATGGTCATGTAAAGATGTCTTATACAACCACACTATTTCAAGTGTTCCAATACTAAACACAATTTTAGACATGCTTCTTTCTCAGCCTTGTTACCTGAAATCCTTTAAAACAAAAACGTAATGAAATTCATCCAGAATCTACTTTATACAAAGCAGCACAGCTATTTATACTCAAAAATTGTGTCAGAGTTATATGCAATTGTGGTAGAGTTATATATCCCTAAAGTTGCTTTATACATCCCTTGGCATCACACCTGACAAGTCTCATTGTAAAAGGATGGTTTAAAGAGAAGTGAACCACTTCAGTCCAGGTCTGCTTGTAGACAACAAAACACTTGCAGCTCAAAACAGTTGGGAATGCTCTGGAAGTTAAAAGGAACAATACTTTCAGCACCCTTTAATATAACTAAACTGAATGTCATTTTGGATGCCTCTTGAGCAAATATGCATCACAATGCAATTCTTCATCAACATCCAACACTTTTTTTAAATTTTTGCCATCTCAAACCAACAACATGATCCTTTGGAAGGTGACCCCAATGATTTCAATTGAATGCTACTTGAATAGGTTCAGATGGATACACCTAGAGTTTGCCCATAAATAGTACACATGGAGAGGAAAAAAGTCCTGAGAAAATATATATATTAGTATATACAGTATTAGTATTAGTAAAGTATTGGGTTGTGATACATTGGGAGCAAATTATGAAAAGGGAAGTGGAGATGTTTTTCATTTGTTTAAATTTGATACTTTATATGAAGAGTCCTTTAGGAATGAAAGTGCATTCTAAGCCTTCGCAAAGGGAATGTCAGACATACATTCATGTCATCCCACTTGCTCTGGCACTTGGTTCACCTGGCAATATAGTGACAGTGAGCCACATCCTTCCAAATGGGTCCAGATTAGATTATGCTGGCAACATTTCCATTCCTCGGCAGGTCTCCTGAAACTTCCCTAGGGAACTCCTTTGTAGTGATATATGTCCACACCCTGATGCATCCAAAGACTACTACCAAGTTCCATCTGCCTATTCTATCAGTCTTTGCTACCTTCAGGTTGTATGAAAAACAGTCTGAAGGGCTCCCTGGATTACTGATGTCACAGTGTCTGGCTCAGTGTGGGGCAACCACATGTTTATGGCATAAGTTATGATGAAGATTAGCTGCAACAAATGAGGGAGTCCTAATGTTTTCCATCCACAGTACTGAAGCATGTGCATTGGAGGCTATTTATAGTACCCTGAAGGAACTCCCATTCAGTTGAAACTGAGCTCAGATGCTTACAGAAGCATACCCTGATGGCATACACAGAAAATATGCTGGCTTTATAATTCCCAGTTCCAGGCAAGAACAGAACAGAATTAGAACTGTGACAACTTGTTTGTGCAGTATAAGGAATGTAATTAAAAGAAAGTGGTAAATTTTTGGTTCCTTGTGACATTAATTTTGGCTTTTGATCATTTTGAATCTTTGGATGTCATACACAGTAGTTCATAGTTTCTTCAGCATTATGTTCAAAAGAGAAAAGAACATTTAAAAAGTTTCTCTTCTGGGAAGTAAAAAAGACTATCAGAGTCTATGACATTTCCAAATTGTAAGGCATAAGATGAATCTGAGTGAAATAACTATAATATTTAAATTATCGTATCTAAGCTGCTTAGGAAGTTCTATAGCACAATCTTAATAGCGATACATGGGCTTCTGAACAGCTGCACTTCTAGTCTGTATATATGTAACACGTTCTTATTCAGTTTTACCAGGGTTTGCATAGAAAGTATTTCTTGTGGAATTATGGCAACGTAATAATGCTGAGGTTGGTATATTTTAAAATTGCTTTTACCTGGTTTAGTGCATGATTGTTTGTTTCACTGAAGTCACTCTAAACCCTATAAGAGTTAAAGAGAGAGTCTTGAATTGGACATGTGTTTCTTATGTTTGGAGACGGGTTGATGTTCATTAATCTTATTAGTGTATAATAAGGCTTTCTATGAGTTGTACTTTTCATGTTTGCCCAAATAGAACAGCAAGCAGTTTAGGCTGAGCTTAATTTTCATTGAGTTTATTTTTCCAGTGAAAGGTAATATTTGGGGGGAGCTGAATGTTTTCCTCTGATCCCCAGATTACCTTTTTTTTTTTGCTGCAAATCTGACATTCCTCTGTCTCTGCTAGCAAAAATCCTCACCAAGAAAATATAAAAACATGATCATCATAAAGCTAGGTGTTGCAGCTCAATGTTTTGTATCTAACTTTTACAACCAGGGTGTGAAAGTGGATTTTTATTATTTTTAATCCTGCAGTATGCTTGACAGATATAACATAAAGAGGGTCAGGACCTGGTTTGTCCATCAGTCTGTGTATTTATCAGCATGCTAACTCTCTGAAAATAGAACAGGGACCAAATTTGGTCTGTTGTGAGAAACTGACAAAAGAAAGATCAGCACTGAAAATGGGTCAAATCAATATGGAAAAATATTCCAGAAATAACTCCCCCAGTGGATTTCTATGGGAGAAGCTGTTGCTGACCCTTCCATTCTAAACTTCCTTGCCTCTCTGTCCATTCCATTATCCAGTAAGGGGGCTACATCTAACTCTCTGCTTCCCAGTGCATTTTTTTTAACTTATATTCAATCAGGTCTGATTCTCAGAGACTTCCTGAACAAGTCCCTGCAGGTTTCTTGGCAAAGTTTTTCAGAAGTGGTTTGCCATTGCCATTCTTCCTAGGGCTGAGAGAAAGGAACTGGCCCAAGGTCATCCAGCTGGCTTCTTGTCTAAGGCAGTATTAGAATTCATGGTCTCCCAGTTTCTAGCCTGATGCCTTATCTACTTCACCTTACTGGTTCTCAAAGTGGATATACACATACAGTGAATATATAGACACAAACACCAATTTGTACCTGATTAGATACACACACACACACCCCAAAAAGCGTGTACCCTGATTAGTCCCTGAGGAGAAAAAACACACATAAACATGTGGACAACATGATATTTCATTGCACAGAAGAAATCCAGAGCCTTTATAAAGCCATCGCTAGTAATGGGTTGGAAGGAATCCTAAAAGCTGTGTTCTGCATGCTTTCCCTGCCTTGTTAAAACATCAGTGGCAATTTAAAACAATTTTTTTTTCAATCCCTCTTTGGCTGCCTTTTTAAAATACCAGTGAAATTCGAGCAGGGAGGTCTTCAGGCAAAATACCTTAGTGCTAAAATTGTTACTGGACTCCAACCTATGGGTAGTGGAGAGGCAAGATTTGCATTCACTATTAGATGGGGATGGAGAGGGGATTGGGAGTATTTCTGTCTCCTATTTCAGCCTCAGAATGATTTACATTATAATAAAATATAGACAGCCCTGATACTTATCATCTAAAAAGATGTAACACTGAAAGAAGCAAACAGAGAAGAAAAGAAACCAAGATAACTTGGACGCTAGTTCTTAATGTTTCAGGATGACCATAATGGCTTCCCATGATGAATAGGGTCTGTTCAGAGAAGCCCAGAAGATACCATCCTCCTGGAGCAAACAGAACTGTTTCTCTTGCTCACCAAGGGTTGATCCAGATGTCAGGGTGGGAGAAGGATGCAGGCCAACTGGCTACTACAACAGTAAGAAGAGAAAGCTGTTCTGCTCTGCCTATTTCATTCTTACAGGACAGTGGGGCTTGGTGTACCCGCGTAAAAGAGAGAGAGATCCAGGCCAGGTGGTAATGCATCAGTGAGCAAAGAGGGCAGTTCTGCTTTCTCTTTTCCTCCCACAGATATCTGTGAAGATGAATGGATATCGTGGACTGCATCCACTTAAGCAATTCATTCCACTGTATGTCTCCTTGTTGTTTCTGAGATGCAACAGGACATTGGCGGAGGTCCCTGAGCTATGATTTTGCATTGGTATTCATCAGAACAAGAGATGTCTTGAAATCCTATCAAGCTTCAGAATGATTCCTCTAAAAGTCAGCCCTTCCCTGAAACAAAAAGATCAGTGCACACAAAAGTAAAATTTAGGTTGCAAGGCAAAAAAAGATGCCTAGACTATTCAGATTTTCCAGAATGAATTTATTTATTTATTATTTATTTATTTGATTTCTATGCTGCTGAAATCCAGAGACTCTCGACGGCTAACAAAAAACAACCCTTAAAAACATAAATTAAAACATTAAAAAAAAATAAAATAAAAAACCCAGCGGACTAGAGAGGTGGGCTAAAAATGTTTCATTTATAAAACGGGGGTGAGGATGGCTAGTGATCAACCAGCCACCTCCACAATGATGAGCCCCCCCTGGAGCCCCAGGCCATCTCGCAGAAATGGAAAAAATGAATGGACTTCTTTCCTTCCTGGAGAGGTATTCACATCTGTGATTTCCACATCCACTCTCTGAAGTGACACAATTGTGCAATGGATTTAAAACTTCACGTAGGCTTGGTCTGTCCTGTTAGCTTGAAGCATTTTTGCTGATGTAATGACAGACCACTTAGATTTGATTTTGATCTCCTTTTGTGATGCTGTGAGGAATTATTTTACAGCTTGAGAAAGAAGTAGGAAATCAAGTGACTTTTTTTTCAGGGGCAAATGCCAATTCCTCAATACTGTTTAGCTTTTTTTTTTCTCCTTCAATCACAAAACACAATTAAAACTGCTTTTCTGTGGAGCCCTCAAGGAGTGAATGTCATCATTATTTCTGAACTATATATATTATCAATATATATAGTATATATTGATAATAGCAAATATATTATCAAGCATGTTTTTATGAGATAGTTGGTATTGTTATTTTTCTTTGATACTGAATATTGATCTATTGGTTTGGTCATTATTGATAATTAGTTTTGCTTGTTTTATTATATTAGTTTGAAATCTACTTACAGTTTATGATTGATGAGACATACAGATTTAGTGAATAAAAAAACATTAATACAGAAATTACCAGAAAGATATGCTTAATTTATGTTTGGAGGTACAGTAATGATTTGAAGCCATTTAATACTTCTTTTTCTCTTTGGTATGAACATTATAGCTATGGGATAAATTCTTAAAGGCAATATACTGTACAGTGGCAAGTTGCTAGAGACTTAGTACAAAACCTTGAAATATGAAAATTTAATTTTCACTGGGTTTTTCTGATTATTATTTTATTTTCTCTGTGTTATTGCCTCCAATTTAAATCATCCACAGAATAACAAGGAAAAAATGATGATGAAAAGATTCAAACACCATGTTGAATTTGGATATACATAGCCCATGTGTTCTGTGGTCAATTTTTGCAGACATCTGTTGAAGTTTTTCTTGTTTGGAGAACATGAAATATGTTCCACAAAGGGAAACCCTAGCATAGGAGATGCATCTTTATGATGTATATGCATGCAAGACCTTATAGTCATTTTACTCTGCTAACTCTGAGTGGTGTACAAGTCCCTAGTACATAGCTGGGTTACTCCATACAATCAAGTAAAACAATTACTAAAAATATTCCTATGTAACCAGGAGTCATGTCTAAAAACATTAAGTTTATGTTATTTTTTTAATAAAGAGAGGCCCACTCTTCCAATCAAGAGACCATTAAACAATCCAGCCTCACTAACTTGATGGAATAGTAAAGTTTTCACCAGCTTCCTAAAAGTTAGAAGGGATTCTTGAAAACCATCCACCTCCAGAGTAGCGCAAGCAATAATTGGTCTATGATCTATTGCCTCTCCTATTATTTTTTAAAAAAATATTTCCAACCTCTTGAAGTGTAGAAAGCATTTTCTACTGTTTGAAAAGAAGAAACAATATCATGTAAATCAGGGTATACTGAGTATGAAATCCATGAATGAATCAGTTATTACAGAATACTCTATTAGCGATGTGAAATAAATCAGCAATAGATTTCAATGGAAGCAAAAGAACAGAGTATGTTACTATTATGAATACAATTCATAATTGCACAGATAAGTAAAATAGAGTTTATGTAATAAATAATAAACAGGTTGTCATGTTCTGCCCCAAAAATTATATTTAAATTTAGTGTTATTAGATGCATTAGTGTTATTATCGTGATGGTTATTTGTGTACTACTTTTCTTTTGGAAATCATCCAGAGCAGCAGCTAGAAGAGGAACACAAGGAAAATTCTGTGCAATATTGTAACAGTGGTAAAAAGAACCATAAAAAAAATCAAAGTCCAGTTTTTAGCTGGAAAATTTTTTTAAAGATATTTATTAAAACTAAAACATAATCGCCATTTCAGTATTAAAGACAGTATTTGGCGCTGAGACAAATGTTATTCTGCAAAATCTAGATGGACAAGCAAGTCTTAAGATTTCATTTAAATTTTAAAAAATATATGGGCCAGGGGTACACTTCCAAGTGGGATGTGTACCTAGTATCTGAACCACTACACCAAACTAGCTCTTCTTTGCTGTCCACGTTGAATTTGGAGTAGAATTTAAGAGATGCATTCTCCCAAGCAAATAATTTATAGGACAGCCTTGCTGGTGAACTAGTCAAGCTGTACAAAACATAGTTCAGGATTCTGACGAATATTGGTTTATCCCCTCCTCATCCCAACAAAGTCCATTAATCAACAATGACTATCAAATAAATTGGGCTTAGGCTCAATAATTTTTCTTTGGACTTAGGGCTAGAATGTCAGATCCAGATCAAACGCACCTGGAGCCAGCTATTCCTTTTCTTTATCAGACATGAAGTTTCATTACATTCACCTATTTTGATCTAATACAATCCAGTACAAAATAGAACTGCTTCATACCAGGAGCAGCAGAATTACTAGCAGGAATCTGGAAGGCTTACAGCAATAGAAGACATCCACCATATATATCTCTGGCCACCTTTCGGTGCTCCATTTGGAAAATCTCTCGTTCCTTAAAATGCCTTCCCCTCCTTATTATACATTTTATAAGATCATAATTTCCATGGAATTTCTACAGCACCAATAAAAAAAATCTGCAAAGATCTTGCTTTTCCTGCATTTCTCTAAACTTAAGCTCCTGCTGCTGATATGTCAGAATTAATAAAGAAAAACAAAAGTAGATGGCCCCATTTCTAGCAGTATTTCATTGACCTAACGATGCAATGTTCTACTTTGTAGATAAGCATATGAAAGACATCTTCTCCCAATGCTGAAAATGTTTCTTTTTTGGCAGGAGGAGCAAAATGAATATTTGTAATTGTCCTGAAAGATATGTTTTAACAATTGTGTCATTTCTTCTTTTCACATGTGCGCGTGCACGCACGCACACACACATGGCTTATTCAGCGAGTTACTAATATACTGATTAGAACCAGATTTGCTAGCATTATGAGTCAAAATCGGAACAGCAACTGCTGTGCAAAGGATGTAAAGGGAATAAAATGAATGGTGCATTAACTTCCAACCACTGAATATTAATCAGCATTTCACAAAAAAGAAAATACAGAAGCTGCCACACTAAATATTTTTAGTGCTTATTGACAGTCTTGATTTCCTTCATCACTCCTTTCTATCTCTCTCTCACACACACTTTTGTTTTGGCTTTCAGTTTGGATTCTAAGAAAGTACAGATGAAAATCTACTTTTAAAAAATAGGGCAGGGGGTATACTTTCAGAAAATAATGCACAGTGTTGGAAAGTTGTATCTCAGAAAATGCTTTATACCAATCAAAGCTCTATGTCCCTAACCAGAAACATTCCAAGCCCCAAGGTAAACAGAAATCTAAACTGGAATATGGAAAAGCACTTGGAAAAAAAATGAATGCACATAGTGACTCGTTCAAAAATAAACTTCCTAACTACTTAAAAGTAAAAATGTACTCAGTGTTTTGCAAACGTTTGCTAAATGTAATTATGACATATTCTGCTTTTAATCAGAAATAAACATAAAGTCCTTATCACTAAGCTATCTAAGATCTATGATGTGCATTACATCAAGCTATACTTTTTTCTGTCAAAATTCTGGATACTTCACCAAAATTACAGGAGAAGATGACAATCTTTCTTCCTATATGGATTCCTGTTTGGTTGTCTCTGCCCATTGAGCTCACTGCTATCTTGTGTATTCAAGCCAAAGTGGCCCGTATTGTAAATGTCAGCATAAACCAATGTATCATATTGTGCGATTTGAATACTGTTTTTCAAAGGCCTGCTCTTAGTCAGTACAAACATGCCGCAAATTCTAGTTCAGTTAAAGATCATTCCATTGATTGTTTTGGTCAATGGGAAAAAATTAAACATGTTTCAAAGGAGCAAATTAAGCAGGTTTAATTGAAGAGTGTAACGGTATGCAATACAAATGGACCATGCCATAGAAATTTAAAAATTCTGCACAATAAAATATTACATCTGATATAAAAACTGTCTCAAAAATGCAGTAGAATTAAACTAATCTCACTGCACCTTTTTTACAACAGCTGGTTATCTATCCATTTCATGAAACATTGAAATAGAAATTAATATTATTCTAGGACTCAGTGGACAGGAAAGCTATTTGCTACATACTTCCTACCACAGTGATCCAGCATCCACTGACTGCCCCAGTTATAATGCCTTTGAAGATAGAAAGACCTTTGAGGTGGAGGCAATTTTATTATTCATTAGCATACAGTGTTTTATGAGCTGTGTTTGCTAACCGATCTGGTCTTGTCACCAAAATGTTTTATGTGAAAAGCCAGCAAGTTAATTCCTTATTCTTCCACTTGGACAGAAACAATATATATTTTTAAAATAAAGTTTTGAAAATGTTTAAAAGCAAAAGAGATATGCTACAGGTCCTTGATGACTACAGGGGGGACCAATCTTCCCTCTGTGGGAACAGCATTTGGAAGTAATGAAAAAGGAGGCCCTTTTTTGTTTGCTTGACAAATTAACTTCTGCAGCAAAGCTATTCACAAAAAGGCCTCTCCTATGCAGCCAATTTATTTCACTGAAGATCCTAGCAGTAGCGCTGCCCGTCCGGGCTCATGTGTATGGAAACAATCAGGGAGCGCCTTCAGAGCAGCTTCACTGGACCTTTTGGAGGACACAGATGATTTAGTGCTTCAAAAACAGATGTTCCTCCTATGATAATGTGCTTCATGAAATGATCTTTTCCAAGGCTTTGTTTACCATTAATCCTATAATGTCACCTTAACCCGAACTGCATACATTTTTACTCAAGAGATAGCCACCACTGATTTCAGCAGAGCTTACTTCTACCTAGACTTTTGCAAAGGTTCGCATGGTGCTTCGTTTCAGCCAAGGTCATGTAGAATAGCCCTGTGAAAATGCTTCATGTCTCCTCGCCTCCCTTCTGAACAGCCTTTGGTAATTCCAATAGAAGGAAACATTGTTAACATGTCATGAAGCATCTAGTTAAGGCAAATCATACCGCCTCTGTGCTTTGACTAAGAAGTGTTGCTTCCACAGCCACAGGACCTTATCAAGGTAGCTTATAGCTGCCTCCCACACTCCTGCTTGCAAAATAAGAATGTAGGCTTGCAGACTGAATATCTGACTTCAGTTTTCATTTTTTTTTGCTTTCTTAAGTGAGAATAATAGCATAAGGAAGAGGTTTACAATTTCACCGGGGAATAGGAAAGCCTAGCCAGGTTTCAGTATTTAATTTTCACAAGAAAAAAAATCTGCAATGAAACCATTGTTCAAATAATCTCATCACATCCTTCATTTAAAACTGCTGTTTGCAGTGCTGACATTTAGAAATATGTGGAGTTTTCTACCTACGCACAACTCTGAAAGAGACCAGAACCTAAAGCCGTATAACTGGATAGCTGAACTTCTGCAGGTTTCTGTAGCCAAGACAACAAAATCACTTCCCTTGCCAACCCAACTGTCATTCTTCCCAATGTGCCGGAATTCATTTGTTTTCATTCATTCCTTATCAGGTTACCTGCATTTGAGTCACTGCTCAAAATATATTTAGAAAAAAAAAGTGGTAGGTTTTCAGGAAATAGCAAGTTCTTTTTTTAACTGAGATAGAAATCACTTGGCAAGAGATGACAAAATACTTTAAGTTTTTTTTCAGTAGTTATAAAACCAAGTCCCAGGGAAAGTAAGCTAGTTAGTGAAGATTATAATGCAGGAATAAAACTTTTCAAAGAAAAATAAATATATTTCTTTGTGGCTAATCTGACACAGTTTGCAACTGCTATTTAATAAAGATAGATATGTCTTTCATAAATTATGATTTGGTAAAAGACACTGGGAGAAATACAGAAAACAACCATTAACAGTAAAAATATGTCACTGATACTGGGTAAATATATTACAAAAATATTGGGTAAGCTTTACCTTATCCAATATGCTAACTTGATAGACCTAGCATTTTTTTCCACCTTTGGAGCATTTATACAAACAATCTCCCACTTGTAGAGTGAAGTATTGCAACTTTGCCAGAGTGGCAAATCATTCCATTAATTATGGACTCAATTTGGTTCTTTTTCAAGGGGAGGTTTCCTGATAAGAAAACTTTATGAATACAGTAAATGAAATTTGTAAACACACACTTAGGAATTTACTAAATACCACTGCGGATTAGCTAGCATAGATTAATTTTATGTTTGTGAGACATCCAACCATTTTCATAAACACCTTTTTATCTTGTGGCTAGTCATTCTCAGCTACTATATAGAGGCAGATGGTAATCAATACTATAATTCAAAGGAGTCTTCTTATGGGAAACAAATGATCATTCAATGGTCACAAAAAGATACAAATCCATGTTCACTTCTAGTGGCCATCTGGATTACTGCAGCCATACTTACATACCTTTTCTTTTCTTAGGAAAAGAAAAAATAATAATAAAAGGGCAAAACACTGACTAAAAATTGGACACCCAGTTACCAAATAGCACCATATTTCTGTATTTAGAAAGATAGTAACTTTTCTGATTGAGCAAATCAAGTGTGTTATTGCAATATGAACATGCATTGTCTATGCTTTAAAACAGGACTTAAATCAGAACATTATCTTATAAATTAATGTTCATAAATTGTAAGAACTGTGCCTTCCATTTTATATTTATTCCCAAGCTCCGCCAAAATAAGGATATCATACCATCTCACAACTCAAATAATTTTATTAGCCATTTGCAGAAAAAAAAACAGCCATATTTCTCAAATTATATAAAATATAATGAAAATAAAATATAATGAAAATATAATTATAAAATATAATGAAAGCTGAAATTTGCTAATTATTTGCTATATTTTGCAGAGCTGGAGAAAAGCTGTAATAAGGATGAGCAATTTTTTTGAGGCTAAGGATTATATATGTTTTACATTTATTATTCAAGGAGTGGCTCTTTTCTTATGGGGTGGAGAAATAAAAATGTTCATTAGATGACAACAGAGAGATGCAAACTCACATTCACTGCTGGTATCTAGTGGTCATCTCAATATTTTAATTTATTACATCCCAAATTTAATTAAAGATCCCAAAATCTTTAAGGGCATGGTGGCAATATCCCACTGGAGCAGAAGGGCTGAATTTATTGTTCCTCTTTTCTCTGTGGAGTTGGCAGTTTAAGGGAAATAAGTAGTAACAAAATGAAGGTTAAGTCAAGCAAAAGCTTAATGCATTCATTTTGTTTGTTTTCATTTTAAAAATGAGTATTGCCACTGAGTTTTGGCAGCAGAGGGGTTGGGAGAGCTGCCAAAAAATGGGCTTGAACTGGTACAATATGTAAGGGTGTCTCTGAACTGGTTAAGACTTGAGTAAATCTTTCTCAGTGGAATCCCCATATATCTAGAATGAATGTGCAATGTTATTGCTCTAAAAATATGTTTCCAGACAGTCCTGAACCCTCACATTTTTATTTTATTGCCTCTGTTTCTGAAAGAAAGAAAGAAAGAAAGAAAGAAAGAAAGAAAGAAAGAAAGAAAGAAAGAAAGAAAGAATCAAAGAAAGAAAGAAAGAAAGAAAGAAGGGGAGGGAGGGAGGAAAGGATCACTCTAGCCTACAACACAAGATAATACACCTTCTTGAAAAGGCGTATGAATTTATCAGTAATAATTCATTGCATATAATCTCCAAAATAAGAGGATACATTCCCCAAAGTTTTCTATGTTGAATTTAGAACCCCTTGGATTTTAGCTCTCCATCTGTTTCCTCCTGTGAAATTAGATAAGGGCCAGCTGCTTTCTTCTTCTGCTGCTTCTTCTTTTTAATTGATATATTTGTTTGTGTGTTTGTTTTTAACAGAAAGCAATGCTTTTTATCTATTGTTCCATGGAAATGGTCCAGCATTTAACAGAAACAAACTACACACTCATATCATACAGCAATCCTGAGGTGTCAGACGATTGAAGTTTTTGATCTGAGCATTTTTAAATAAGAAACATATGTTTAAAATAAATTCTGCCTGTGGAGAGCTGCTGTTTGTAAAATCTAGTCGGTGGCTGCACTTAAGCATCTACAGTATGTAGAGGAGGCACATCAGTGTAGATTTCAATAGTACTTTTTCAATCAGTTGGCCATGGCCTTGTCTAGAATATGAATTCATTTATTGTGGAACAAACAACTCACACCAACCAAGCCAACCACAAAGGGATTCCAATGAGGAAAGGCAAAGGGAAATGTGGCATCTACTCATTTATCCTTTTGCAGTGTCATAGACCACATGAAATTTCTGCTCAGAAACACCTATATCTCTGGTTACACTTTTTTTTAAACTTACCACAAACAATATACTTCTTCACATTCCCAGGAAACTTGATTTGGAATTGCAGTCCTATTCTCTTGTATGGTCCAGGCCAAGTGGAATTGTATGCTGCTGCCTGAAGCTGGGCTTTAATAATGACAATTCCTCAGCCCCCTTAAGAAGAATCAGAGATAAAGGGCTCTTCTTCATAGCCAAGTATTCTTCAAATACTATCCACCAGCAAATGAATGAATGAATTACATGCCTCTCCTTGTATTTCCTAACCTGCCAAAGGTGAGTTGGCAAATGGGACTGTTCTTATATATAGCGTACAGAACATGTTAAGGGCAGGGGTTGCTTTTTTTTCTCCCACCTCCCACCAAGGATCTCAAGTTAGAGGGAAAACAACTTTAATCACTGCCCTTATCAAGGGCTAGAACAAACAGAGAAGCGAGTTTTGACAAATAGCTAGACCTCAGGTTTAGACATCTGTCAACACTCACTCAGCTTCTTTGCAAATGGTTTGCATGGGCACTAAGTTGAACTCCCTCCAAATGCACTCACTCAAAATGCTTGTGCAAAACCAGAGCTGTTCACTAAGTAACTTTGGGACACAGTTTTAGTGCTATACCAGAGCAGCATTAAATCTGTGTTCAACAGCAGCCACAATAACCACTGATAGGCACAAGGTTCCTTTCTTGCTTCATTGTGCAGCCCTCACTCTTTTTAACTACTGCTCATCAGCTACAGTTCAGATTGATTAGGTTTCCCTACTTAAAGGCGGAAATGCTTTAACACTGGAACAGTTAAGGATAGTTTTAAATTGCCTCCAATATAGCTTGGAAAATATCCTAGGGCAAATATAGAAGAATATTTAAACTACTTTGATTTACACCACATATCTCTAAAAATATGGGCACTCTCAACAATAAATCTATCTATGGGCACTCTAAAAAATAAATTTACTCCTTCAGATATCCAAGGATTTGGATTTCCTTTGCTTTTTATTTGTCTGATCCCTGTACCCATATTAATGGGATACACCATCATGAATTCACATCATAATGCGCCCAGTGTTCTGAAATTGATCAGCTTTGCTTTGTAATTTTTTTAAAAAAAAGCAATGGCATAAATCTAGAGACACAGCATGAAAATTATTATTATTTATTAAATTTGTATGCCGCTGAAATCCGAAGACTCTCAAAATCAGATCCTGAAAAAAGCCTGAGTCTAATTTGATGTTCATCTGTGAAAAAAACAGATACTGAAAAAATATAAGATTAATTTGATGTTCATCTGTGAAAAAGATACATGCATTTGTACCATTATAACAGACATATGCAACTTTTTTTCTCAGATCAATTATTACATTTGGATTGTAGATAGTAAACTAGAGATTATACTATATCAGATAACTAGGATAAGAACCAAAGTTTGGTTAAACCAATGTTTTAACTAATTGCAATTCCATTGGTTAAATCCATTTAGTAAGATTATTCACTATGTTAACACACCATTTTCTCCTTCCAGCACATTAACTATTACAATTTGCAATCAACCTTTGAAGATAGTCCAGGGGCCAGGGCCACAATTTCTGAAAAAACTCTGGTGTCCAAATTCTACATCTGCAATTTACAATGTGTTCAGCAATTGCTAGGAGTTAGGGACATCCTTAGTTACTCTAGCAATACCTAGAAGTTTCACCAGACACTAAATAGCGTATGACTTAATTATGATTGTAAATTTCCTTCATTTGAGACGAAGTATGTAACATCATTTTAGAATCCTAGCAGGAAACTAATGAAGCAATTATAAAGCAACAATGAATGGAACCTATCTGACAAGAATAATCTCTTACATCCTGCATTATTTATACTATGCCTAATTCTTCCCTATTTTTATAGTATATTGGGAGGGTGAGAAGGAGAGCAGAAGGGTTGGGATCTATTTTTATTGGGGGGAAAAGATCAGTATGTATTAGGCAAAATGCCAGTAGCCATAGAAATTTAAGATTTTCCGCATCTCCATTACAAGTTGAAATAAAACCTTCAAATAAAACTGAAATGGAAAGGCACATTATTATCCCATTTTGTAATGCTTGCCTGGAAATCAGACTTGGAAATTCAACCTTTATTGTTTTTCTTTTTGCAAACATTTTGATACACTGAGCACTTTTTCTTTTGATGCACTTTTTCTTTTCTTTTTTGCTATTGCTGGCTGCTTCTGTAACTTTAACTGATATTACCTTATTATTGTTTACTAGGGCCAACATTAAGACTTATGCTATTAACAAATTATCTTGAATTTTTAGTAGAGTTTTCAGAATGGACATCTCAAAAATGAGACCTATAACATCAATTCTGAAATTCTGTTCACAGAAATCTGACATCTATTTATTTTTCTAACCTTCTCATGACACTCTTTATTAAGCTTTACTTTGGTCTTCCCACTAGCTCTCCACTTTCTCCTTCATTTGTTGCCAACTCCCTGCAAGGTCCTCTAGAATGCAAGATCAGAACTAAATACCATCACTTTCCTGAGCTCTTCATCACAGTGGGAAAGCCAACAGTTGATCATCAGAACCTGGGGCTGCCTCACAGATGCATACCCAACTTGTGAATACGCAGGCACAGAGAAAGTTGGCCAATTTATTTTTCAGTTAATGAAATTACAGGTCGTCTTCGAAATGTTATTTTTCTGAAAATACAGTAATAGCAGTGACTGTGCTATTTCAGATGACTTTTGAGATGATTTTTGGCTGATCAGACTGCATCTTGGTATTTTATTCTAACTACTGTATATTTTGCTTTGTTTCCAAGCTACAACCTGAAGGACATTCCAGTGAGCCAAAAGACGACACTGAGTCCAAAAAGGGTAAATTGAGTAAAACTGGCACTGTTAGCAG
>JANHZU010001938.1:184440-195566 GCA_032468055.1 Acrochordus granulatus
AGCTTTCCTCCCAAGGAGCAAGCGTCTTTTGATTTCATGGCTGCAGTCACTATCTGCAGTGATCTTGGAGCCCAAGAGGTAAAATCTGTCACAGATTCCATTTCTTCCTCTTCTATTTGCCAGGAAGTGATGGGACCGGATGCTATGATCTCAGTTTTTTTAATGTTGAGTTTCAAGCCAGCTTTTTCACTCTCTATTTGTACCCTTATCAAGGGGCTCCTTAGTTTTTTTTCACTTTTTGCCTTTAGAGTGGTATTATCTATATATCTGAGCATGTTGATATTTCTCCCAACAATCTTAATTCCAGCTTCTGATTCATCCAGCCTGGCCAGAAGCCAGGTGGGAACCCATAATTCCATGAATAATATAGATCAGTGGACATAAACAACGACTTGAGTTTATGTCCTAAAGTTTGGTTGCAATCCATCTTCTTCGACAGCTGGATGCTGTCGAACACAGCTTAGTGTTTTGTCTGGATGTTGTATACAACACAGAGTATTGTTTCAGCAGTAGTATTTGGTTTAACTCTTTTGGAAATAGAAGTTAAGCAAGACTGAATGTGGATATGAGACTCCAGGACAAGAGGCTAGAGTGTCAGTCTTTTTTAAAAAATCCTGGAAGAAACCGAGGGCAAACCACTTCTAATATAATGGCACAATCACATATTGCATTTTCCACTTTCATTGTCCCAGTGCTGAGGAGAGAGAGGAGAAGGACTAACTTAGATTTATAGGTTAATGGCTGAAACTGGTGCAGGGCAATGTTTGTAGTTTAGGGAACATTCTAAATAATTTTCCATTTATGCATTATCTGTTCAAAAGACTCTTCCCTGTCTGTCATTGTCAAATGTGCATATATTACAAGTGTACTTTATTTATAATCCCCAATCTCATTCTTCAATCTTCAGATCTCAAAACAATAAATCAAAATGAAAGAGTTAAAATAAACCTTATTTCTGTATCTCATTCATCCATATATTTTTCCAAACTGACGAATATAATCCCAAAATATTGCCACATTTTTCAAGCATCTTTGTGCCAGTATTAAACCCAGAAAAATTTAGGCTCTGTTTTCTCTCTTTTGCTGTATTGTTATTTAACTAGTTTGTCACTCTAAAATGGGAGTCAAATGATACCCATAAAGGTTGTCAGGAACTGGATGTTGCTTATTCCAGTTTAATGATCACAGATGAAGAAATATCTCTCTGACATTGCTTACTTAGAGCTGCAAAGGAGCCATCACACAGGAATGCACAATATAGTGGTGAGGGATATACATCCAAATGCACAGCATGAATTTAGAATTAGGAATTTGGGTCTTTTTTGCATCCAAGAGAGAGTTTAATTCCTCATACAAAGGAAAGCAAATTGGTTTTCAGACTAGTGTGCCTTTGTTTTTTTAAAAAAACAGTTTTGTATCCCTCTGACGATTCTTGGTCATATAAGAAAACAAAATTTTGCCACTTATATTTCAGTTCACGGGAAAAATATAATTAAATATTCCAAGGATGTAGTATCTGATTCTTGTTCTTAAGAGAAGGCTACAGCTTTAGTTTTTAAATAGTAAAATTACTCTCTCTGTTTCATAAAGATATCATTCAAGTAGGACTTGACTTGATTATTTACTATACATTTTTTAAAGTCCGCTTCATATTTATTAAACTGAGGGTCTTTTCTGACTGCTGTGTTGCTACATTTTGAGCCAGCAGAACATGATATTAGTATGAATTTTACTTTTTCCACTGCAGATCCTTCTCCTGCCTCTATTTCAAGTCACTGTGGTCATCTGACTTCTATTCAAGGTGATGGGTGACAAAGCCTAATAGACTGTATATAACTTGAGGCTACCCTTGGACAATGTTTGAATAAGATGTGTGCTAAATAATGAGTCTTATGCATGGGCTGAGACAGGGTGAAGGCAGCCCATGGGAATATGGCAGAAAAAAAGAAGATATTGTGTTCCACAAGTTAAGTGAAAGTGAATAAATGCCCTGTGAGATAACTAAGTCCTGGAGTCACATTCTCTTAGTTCTACTTCCTGCTGAGTCTGAATTTTCTGAATGAAAAAGGGAGTTGAATGTAAAAGATATTTAGAATGGTGAGTCCTTTATTTTTACTTTTTTTCTTGTCATATTAGAAAATAACAATTTGTTTTCTTATTTTTAGTTATTATACATGCACCTATCAAGTGAAGTGAATATACCCACATGTTTTAATTCAAATACAAGTCTTCCTCAAACTTGGGTATACTGTATATGCAATCCATTCTATAAATCTAAATTGCTATCTTACTAGTTCCAGCACCAATCCTAGTAAATTTGTAGCAAATAAGATCAAGAATTCTATGCCTTGCAACTTTAAATTTTGATGTTTTACAAATTAAATGAAAATTGCATGTATCATAATGAGAAGAGGAGAGAAGTTTATCCATTTTGGGAATTGGAAATGCTCATATTATATAAAATGCCTTCAACGTATTCAGAAACCAGTCAAAACTGATCCCCTTAAGAGAGGCAAATCTACCTACAAACCTTATCAAATGTTGCCAAAGAACAAGCAAGCTATTAGCAGTTTTTTAAAGTAATGTCATATTAAAACATCACCAAGCTGTGATTAGCATTAGCCATAAATCTGGGTTGGTACAACAGAGGAAGCCTAAGTTGACTAACAGCCTAAATATATGTTTCCATGGGCCACTCTTGGGCTCACAGAAGAAAGAGAGAAGAGTGGAATGGTGCAGTTTAAGGTGGTTCACAGTTGTTGCTCCACATCAACCGGCCTGCATCCTGATCCTTCCAGATGTTTTGAATGACAATTCTTATGAGCCCCAGCTAAGAAGTAAATGAATAGGGACTTCAGGAATTGTAAGATAAAACATCCGAATTGCTACACTAAGCAAAGCTTTAGTATGCACTATGAAGATGTCTATCTTCTTCCTCAAGCCAGTGAAATTCATTTGTAATTCCTTAAATCATTCTATTTATGGATACTTCTTGAAATGACTTATAATAGAACCCAAATGCATAGTCCTTCCATTATCACATAAAACAAACACTGCATGGAAAACATTATTAGAATTCTTGGCAACATCTGTAACTACAATCCATTCAGCTTCCAAATACCACCATTACTATTCATCCCCTCAAGCAAATCCAACTGTCACATAAGCTTCTGTGTTGTTAATGAAACCTTTGTTAATGAACTAGTTTTTGCCCATTCTTGATTTCTTCAGACACTGGCATTTTGCAAAAAGCAATTGCTGGCGATTCCAAAGAATAGTGCATTGTTCATATTCTTTCATTTCTTTCTTCTTCTGCAAACTATAGTAAGGATCAGATACTGTGACCTCTGTATGAAAATCTTATTGCAGCTAACAATGGTCTAGGAAACTCAGGGGTTAGAATATGTTTATTCCTTAAACCCAATTATAACCCTGGGTTATATTATAAATCAGAGGTAAAAAGTGAACACTGTTTACAAGACTTCTGATTTGACTTTACCAGACTGGATTAATGTCCCCTCCTCTCAATATAAATAAAGGAGAGAGGACATTTTTTCTCTTTTATTTGCCAACTGGCCTGGATGTACAAAATATTTGTTTCCAATCTGAAGATGGCAAAATTGCTGTCATATCTGAGCCATAAATTCATGCATGCAATTAAAAAGTAATGTGGGATAACAATTTAATACTTAAGATAAATTTGTCATTTATCTTAATTCTCTTTTGTAACACTGCAAGATATCAGATGAAATACCTAATACAGCTAAGGCAAGCAAGCAATGTTTTTATCTCACTAATAAGCCAAGTTTTTTTATATTAAAACATTAAATATCCTATTGGGCATGATATCTCTTAACCTAAAGCCACACAGTTCACTACTGACATTGGTGATCTCCACCTCTGTAACTTTCATTGTTCTATGGGCTTCAATCCTAAAAAGAAGAAGTGGGAGAAACCTTCAGACGTGAATAGCAGGGCTCTGGAATACATTAATTGACTCTTAAAATGTTATGCAACATCTAAAGCACTCAGTTAAATGAAAACAAGAATTCAGACAAATTACAGGATAATGGAACTCAATTAGGAATAGAAAATAATGGCAAATTTCCAGATTGCATGTACAACCAGTTTTAAGACATTTGGTAATAAACAATTGTGGGTAGAAGTAGATTACACTGTATAACACAGTCAACAGCTTTGGAGCAAAGGATTCAATCTCAAAACCAACCAAAAGTATTTGTATAACCAACCAGTAAGATGGAATTTAGGAGGAAAACTGTGTTAAAATTCCCACTAAGCATTTTAACTAACACACCTAGTAAATAAAGAGAGAAGAGATTGGGAGAGAGAGAGAGACTGGGGAGGGGAAGAAAAGAGGCTGTGTTTTTTACCCCTTCAGTTATTACAATCTTACGCACATAAATACACATATAGAGAAACATTTGCAGACAGAAAACTACTCAAAGTCTAAAAATCACAATTAATTTCTTTATAAGGGTAAGTATTAAGGAAGGAACCCGTGACTGAATTTGTCACTTGTTTGCTTCAAAGAAGTCAAAAGATATCAATAAAAATGGCAGGAGAGCTACTTACCACAAAATATACACAATGCTCTCTGTAATGTTCATTCAGCAGTATCCAAGAATAACTTCCCTAGGCAAAAGGCTACTTCAGAAGTTGAATTCAAAAACTCATTTACAGCAAAACTCTTCAGTTGAGAAGACAAAAGACTTTTGCTGATTGCTATTAAATCATTGTTTCTTCTTACCTTTAGGTTCATTAATGCCACCATACATTTGGATCTGAAGATGAAAGATGCTTTTCAGGTGTCCAGGACAAGACAAACAGGCACTGTTTTTCACCCACATGCTGAGTTCCTTGAAGAAGAATACAGATCATGGTCTCTTATTTCCAGCCTTTTCAGTGTAGTGAAACATGGCTCGTTAGATTCACTTCTCTAGAGGCAGGAATCTTATCCATTCTTGGGGTAAGAAAAATTTGGCTTCTTCTTTTCATAGGCAGATTTCTCCTAAAGGCTAACTGTGGTCCATGCAATCTACATGGGACCAAGTAGGCCTTTGCTACAACTAGCTTGGCCAGTGCATCAACATATATTTTCCACAGGCCAGGGACGACATGGCCAGCTCTGAAAAACGAATGCTGAAACAATGTAATTTTAAAACAAAACAAGAAACAAACAAAAAAGAGAATCTTACTCCAAAGCAAACTCTGGCATAACCCTTACCACATTTCCTCTACTCATTCGATCAACTTCTTTCCTAGCAAAAAGAGAGGGGAGGATGAGCTTCATAAAGCCCTAATCCTGAAAATGGCGGAGGGGTTTGGTCATCATCCCAACCAGGTCAGGATGTGAGGGAAGTAAGCGGCCGTGGGGGTCAGCAGGCTGTTGCGGCAGTGCTAGCAGCAGGGAAATGAGTCTGTGAGTCCCACCATCTATCTTTTATAGTGCTTTGTTTATGAGCCCGGTGCCTCTATTTCATAAGGCAGTGTTTGCTAGAAAGCACATGAAGGAAGGAATGATGAAGATGACTATTAACACTAGTCCAAGGACACCTTTTCTTAAGCCTCTTTCATAGCAGCAGGCATGGAGGAACAGCCCGGCAATTGTTCTCTCAAATGTCACCTTTCTGAGCGGGCCACTGTGCCGGCAAAGCCATGCTCCTGTTGGAAGGAGGTCCTCCCCACCCCCACCTGGCTCAAAAAAAAAAAAGAACGTAGTTATTCTCCTCGTATCTCCAAAGAGCCTCAACTGACAAGGGATGCTTTTCTTCTGTTCCCAGCTGTCCCCTTGATCCTCCTCCCCTCCTCTTTTCTTTTTCCTTCTTCACACAGTCTGAACAATTTGCCTCTGTTCTAGCACATTCCTGCAGCCCATTCTTCTGGTGCCCAGCATAAGATTTACACTTGGTGGAAGAACGGTGAGCAGGGAGGGAGGCGGTAGGACAAGGCCTACATTTAGTCAGACGAGAAAAGCAAGCTGAATAGGCTCCAAGATTGTTGTGCCATCAATTTAATACCTGAGTGAGGAAAACAAAGAGCCTTCAGAGAACTCGTGACCCTTCCTCCGTCCAAAAGGGATCTGAGGAGAAGATAACATGGGCTGAAAGAGAAGGCACACAACATAATTAGAGCTATCCAAGGAGGGCACAATCTACGATGACAGAGAACCACACTTGTTAATTACACTTCAGTGTTATTAAAATCTTTTTGGCATAAACAACTTCTCCTGCACACATACTTTGCGTTCTCTTGCACCGGTGTTTTTGCTGAGAGAAGCTAATGTGTACGTTCAAAGCACGGAGGACTATTTCATTAATGCCTTTTTAACGCAGGTTCCTTTTTGAGGGAAGGGCTTTCAGGTATCCCTTTGAACGCTACTGATCGGCAAAGTATCTGCCTTATAAACTCCTCGATTAAAACCTTAGAAAAACAAAAAAATAATCCGGCTGAACATACATTTTCAGTATATTCTGAGCAAATTTAGAAAAATTGTAATAAAATCCTTGCAGAAAGATTATTCGAGTGGTCAATCTGCAGGTGGGAAGATAGGGTTAAATATAATGCAGGTAACTTTACATCATTCACACTAAATGTTTCCCTATTTAAAAAAGTATAATTAATGTCAATCCCAAATTTCAAATTACCCTTGTTTAAACATAATCACTTTCTCACAAAACAAGTAAGGATTATTTCCTTTTAGGGACATTTTTATGTAGTACTTTTAACCTTTTCCCCAGATTTCTTGATATAGAAACTGCTAAGTGATCAGATAATTATATTTTATCTTACCTGATCTTAGTTTTTTTTTACTCTTAGATTTTCTGGGAAATCTTTGTCAGAACATTGTCTATGCTTCTGGTTGCCAAGGTCTCACTGAAAAACTTCAGTAAAATCTACACACCTACTGGTTGGACACACAAAAGCAGCTACCTCTACTCAGCAATATAAGGTGAATCAGACTAAGAAACAAATGCCATATAGGTCTAAAATACTTTTTTTAGAATATCTGTAGTAACAGAATTTTGCAAGTCTGAATATGCTTCCTTCCTTTATTTGTTATTATTTTTATGTTATTTATTTGTATCTTGCCTTTATTATTTTTATAAACAACTTAAGGCGGTGAATATATCCAACACACCTTCCTCCTATTTTCCCCACAACAACAGCAACCCTGTGAGACGGGTTGGGCTGAGGAGAGCGACTGGCCCAAGGTCACTCAGCTGACTTTCGTGGCTAAGGAGGGATTAGAACTCATCGCCTCCTGATTGCTAGTCTGTTACCTTAACCATAGATCAAAGTGGCTCTCATCCTTCCTCAGTTTATCTTCATAAGAATTAGGGAGGGGCCTATCTGAGGCATTTTCTTAAATTAGTTTCGTGGAATGGACTTTAGCTATGCTTATCTGATCACTGTTTTTGTAATGGATCTTCCCACAGACCTTCAAGGCCACCCTCTCTGCCCTCTACACTCTGCATGATCAGGAATTATGACAAAGGATAGGATATCCTGTCTTATATACTGTGCCAATATAGGTTAAGTTGATCTTCCGCTTTCGGGGAAATGCATACAGGTTAGGAAAACCACAGTACAAAACTAAACATCATATTCACAAAATTATATTCATTCAAATTCACAGAATTATATTCTTTCAAAATATACATCCCCTCATGACACAAAAATGGATTTAAAAATAAGGTATTTCAAGCAAGCATGTATTGCAGTAATTAGACTGTCTTGATCTACATAGTAGGAAATCAGTTAACTTTACTTATATGCAAATCATCAATATAGCCTGGAATAAACATAGGATTCAAGCATGTTTTCCAGATATTACTGAGGATATACAAGAGAAACTGGAATCCAAGTAGAGAAACTGGGATCTGAAAGATCAATATTAGATTTTTTTTATCAGGTTTAAGAGAAGGAGGTGACATGCAATTTTTGTAAAATAAAAATTAGTTTTGAAAAGCATTTGAAGTTTATGATTTCTTAAAACTGAAATTAAAATAGTAGCTGTCCCACATGAATTTAGGGGTGCTTATTCCTGGCCATATAAGTTCAGCTAGTAAGTAAAATAGCTTTAGCTGAAAAGCAATCTTTCACTTCTTAATTTTTACTGTGGCAAAGTTAAGATGTGTGGATTTCACTTCTGGCTATGATGGCTGAGAAATTCTGGGAACTGAAGACCACGCCTCTTAAAGTTGCTAGAGTTGATGAACACTGTTTTAGTCTGAGAGTACAGAAATAACCTATTTTTTCATGCATTCTCTGGAACAGTATTTCTCAACCTTGACAACTTAAAGAGTTAGGAGTGGACTTCGACTCCCAAAATTCTCCAGCTAACAAAGCATTACAAGAAAACAGAAGTACTGTGATGAAGAGGTCAACTAAATACTAAGATGTTTATTATAAAGTTTTTTATTTTTATATGGCCTAGGATAAGGTACTACAGAGAAGGAGAACTACTGCTGGTTTTTTACTTTCTCACTAAAATGATCTATCTGAATAGCTTCCAATTCAGTTGCATCCTTCTCCAGTCTTCCTCTGTATTGGAGTGCATGCTATTTGGATTTGTCACTGGTTTTGTTTAACCCAGTTTAAATCAAAAGCACACAGTCTGGGTGCCTATGTTTATTCCAGGCTATAAATACAGGATATTATTCCCTCCACTGACAAATATGGCAAATTTTTAATAGAGTGGGTATCTCTGTTTATCAGTTGTCAGATTAAAGGGCTACCATATCGAAAGCTCTTTTTAATTTTTCAACCAGCATAACACCAGCTTTCAAGGTGCTGCAGTTATATTCCATTACCCTTTTTATTATCATCATACTAGCCGAGGCATAAAATTCAATTAGTTCAACACTATTTAGTGAGAGTTTATAACAGGAAAATACACTGATGCTGTGTCTATATTATATATCACTCACTGAATAAACACATACGGTTCTAAGATGGCATCATGCCATCTTGGAAGCTTGAAAGGTTTATTCTTAGGAGTCTGCCAACAACTTTGTGTGGTGATTTATGTATGCTACCTACCCCTGAATTAAGCAAATTGCCTCTCATTGACTTCAGGCAAGTTAAAGGCAAATATGTCTTAAATATTTGCTTGAGAGTACAACCTAGCAGTCTTATTCCATCCAGCTACAGTGGCCGTTTAAGTGAAAAAAATGATTTGCAAAAGAGATCATTCAATGTTGCTAAGCAGCAACTAGGAATAAGTTTATTTCTCTAACATTAAGGTTTTTTTAACACTGGGATCCAAGGTACCTGGATTCCACACAGGATTAAGAAATGAGAGGAGTTCACTCCAACCTAGCTGATTTTCTATCATTAGTGCTTTGCTTCTTGATCAGGGGTTTCAGGATTTTTTAATTAACAAGTTATATTATGGTAATTTAATTTCAGCATATTCCCTACATTTTAAGCCTAGCAACAGTACAGATAATGGCAGTTTCAAACTGCTTTGGTGTGACTGAGGAGTAAACTTTCCAATTTATTTTATTTTAATGTTTTATTTTATTTCAATGTTTTTTGATGTTTTAATTAATGTCTTTAATGTTTGTTTTTGTTAGCCAACGAGAGTCTTTGGATTTCGGCAGCATAGAAATCTAATAAATAAATAAATAAAATTGAGTTTCAGTACCTGTAGAAAGTGGATGTAGCAAATACACTCAGAGAAACTGACTTACTGCAGCAAATTATCAGCTGATCCAGATAAAGCCTCCCTGTTCTCTTTTCTTCTTCAAAGTCTAGACAGATAGACTGAAGCAAAATTCAAAGCAGGAGGTGGTATAAAACAAACTATTAAACTAGTGTGGCCTTCCAGAGGTGTCACAGTTGTGATAAGTGTTGTTTAAATTTTACCCAAAGCTAAACAAATGTCAATAGTAATTCAAGCCCAAACACTTTTCACTAGACTGGGGAAATATCTAATCAAGAAACTGTATCAAGGCTGTGATGCAAGGGAAGTGAGAATGTTTTAACTCTCCAATTCCCATCCTGTCCTGAGATCTTTACAATAATTTATCTCCAGCTTGCAAAGATAAGCAAACCCTAACTCAAACATTTGTATATGATAGAACATTTATCATCCTTCTAAACCTCCTCCAGATCTTTTTAAATTTGCCAAATTTACTACAAGGTACAATGCAAATAATAGTTGTGTTACTACCCAATAAATGTATCTAATATAGAGGCAATTGAATTTCTTATTGTTGTCTGAAACTCCTGAACCAAAAGGAAAGTAAGAGCCTGATCTTTTGCTTGAGGACTTGGAACTTATTCTCACAAACACCTGTTTCAGTGCTGGATTACTTTTCTAAAAATTTGCCTGTTGCTATTCCCAATGAATAGTTCCGTTACTACCACATACCAGTGTTGGGTTCCTGCATATTGGGAAGCAAACAAGAAAGTTTAAAAAATAAGGTCTTGTGCCTTATTGTCTTATAGCAAATCTTAAGGTTGTGGAATGGCTTGAACTAATTTGGGTATGCAGATTGAAATGGCTGTGAGAATAGCGTTCCCTAGGTTTTCTCTAATATAAGAATTATACTAAATAAAGGCCAACATAAGTTCTTCCATTAATTCTAAGCTTCCTTGGATCTCAATTTTTATCTGGTAGTTGCCTCACCTAAAAATTCCATGTCTCTTGATTAAGCTGATTTTGAATAAAAGTGAGAATCCATAGCCTTCCAAATGGTATTAGATACCAACTTCATCAGCTCTAAGCAACATAGTAAATAAGATATGACATCTGGAAAGCTATAGGCTGTCCACAGTTGGTTTAGCAATCTAAAGAAAAGTTAGGAAACAATTGCTAAAGATTATTTTTAAAGCTATTATATAAGTGTGTGCATTTGAAGCTGCAGCATGTTTTATTAATTGATGCCAACGAATCTCAAGATAAGTGTGCAATCAACTTTCCAATATGGCAGGAATGATTGATAGAGTTCTGCCTTCAAAATGCAAAAGTTATTTACACTGCTTCCCAGACTCCGCCCAAGTCCACACCCATCACACAAACTATGCTATCTAACCACCTCATCCTCTGCCTTCCCCTTTTCCTGTTGCCTTCAATCTTTCACAGCATCACAATCTTT
>JANHZU010001938.1:195666-211408 GCA_032468055.1 Acrochordus granulatus
CTGGCATCCTATCTTTTAGCCTTTTGTTACTCTCCATGGGGTTTTCTTGGCAGGGATACTGGAGTGGGTTGTCATTTCCTTCTCCAGTGGAGTCCTCTAACCCATTTTTCACTAGATGTCCAGGAATCCCAATAATATCTAATGCGGTCTTTGTTAATCCAAGCAATGACTGAGCTGGTATGGATTTCTGTAAATTATATCTCATATTTTTATGGGAGGGAGAGACTTTGTCTGGCTCCTCTGATGAGATCTGTCCAGTATGGTTGATCCTCTGGCATAGCTCTCATCTTCTTCAGAACACACAAGCCCCCCAACTGTAGCAAGGTGGTGCCTCACTTGGGGGTCAGTACTGATAGTAAATCCTAAAAGTCAGAAGTTTCAGCATCTTCATAGTGAATTATAAAAACTGGTTGCTGTAATTTCCGTAATTTATGTTTTATGATAATCCTGTTTCTTCACTGTGCTCCTTGACTTTCATTATAAGAGCTTGCAGATAATTAGCATATTTACTTATTGGCATACCAAAAATTGGAGGAAAATCTTCCTTCAGTTTTAAAATCCTGCTCATATTCCAGTTCAGCTTTCCTTAATATATATTCAACATACGAATTGAATAAATAAGCATATACCCTTTTTCATACATTTGCTGATCTGGATCCTGTCAATTTTAAGATATTCTGTCTAGATTATGGCTTTTTTTTTTATTGTCCTGTGGAGATCTTCTAGTATCACAGGTTCTTTTAAGTAGAGAATATCTTTAAGAATATCCATCTGTCCTGGACGTTAACATCCCTACAGTAAAGAATTTCAGTACTGTATATTCCTTACAGTCTTGGTTTGATCTTCTTTGAGTTGGTTACTGTCTTTTATTGGAATTCTTTAGCGTACCAATTTCAGGTGGAACATTCTTTTGAATTCGGAGATCGTTTGGAAGACTTCCTTATTGTTTCATATTGTTTTCATCTTTACAGATATCATTAAAATAAATCCTCTTTTTAAATCTCTGAATGCTTTTTAAAATCCGCCCAGAGATTTTGTCTTTCTTGGCTTTGGCTCCTCTCCTTTTCTTGGCAGTTTTCCCCATCTGTTCTGACATCCAGTTTGGTTTCTTTTGTTTCTTGGTCTTCTTTCACATTTGTCCTTCACAGTTTCTTTAATTTTATTCCAGAGTTTCTCTGGTTCCCCATTAATAAACTTAAAATAATTCAAGAACTTTAAAATAATTCCTGATGTTCTCCTTGAAAATGGTGGGTCCAAATCATATTTTGGACACTGGTTAGTTTGTTCTACTTAAACTTGACTTGGAACCTGCACATGGATAGTCCATGATCTGTGCCACAATCATCTTATGGCCATATCTGTACTGTTAGAACAATGGTCTTTACTTAGTTGTACTAATGATACAATCAATTTGATTTCTGTGTGCTCTATCTGGTGATGTCCATTTACATAGGTATCATTTTGATTGCCTGAAGAATGAATTAGCAATGAAGCAATAATCTGATTGACAGAAATTTATAACACGTTATCCTGCTTTGTTTCTGTTTTCTAGGCTATATACACCCACATTTCTCCTTCCAATTTCCAACTATGGATTCAAACTTCCAACCATAACCAACACATCTTGGTTGCATGTTCTGTTAATTTCAAACTGAAATTGATTATAGAATTCAACAATGTCCTCTTCTGCATCAGTGGTTGAATATAAATTTGAATGAACTATCATGTTAAAGGCAGGCCTGATGCATAAAATACACATGCCTGTTCCTGTAAGCTTCAGGTAACCTTAAATGGTCAGAACAGCCCTCTAAAGTCTTACTTTACTGAAATTGTGCAAGTAGATAATTTGAATTATCTTGAATGGAGCTATGTTCCCATAGCTATATGGAAGGCAAAGACTGGTGAGAAAAAAAGGAGGACTGGCACTCTTTTCACTACAGCATGCTCACATTTGTTAGATCTTTAAAGACAAAGGAAATATGGCTACAAAGTTCTTTTTCTCAATTTAAAAATTCTACATTTCTTTTAAGTATGAATTTTGAAATAAGTGATTAATAAGTATCAGCTTAATATAAGTTTAAAATTGCTGGCATAATTATATTCTGATTATAGAATATGGTTTTCCTTAATGCGGAACCTAGATGAGTCTGTTGCAGAATTTACAGAACCTTATACAAAGATAACCGGAGTGGAAAATAATGCCAGAACTATTTGCACACTATATTCATTGTGATGGTTCATGGCAAAAATAATGAAATGAATAGAAAGTCATCTGGAACCATCAAATATATGTTTAATTTAATACAGGCGTATTTCAAAGAAATTGTTTCTCATATGCCAGAGTTTTTCCTTCAATTTACTTCTTTTGCTCAGCTGGTAAGTTAAGCCAAGCAAAATCACTAAACAAAAGTACAGCCATCTTATCAAATCTTACTTGCCTTAAATCATTCTCTCTTGCATACAAACACAACTCTCATTTATCATCTCTGTGAGGGCACTGTGGAATGCCACTCATTCTTCATGAGGACTTTAACCACTCAGTGCAAACAACTAAGTAACATTCCTGGGTGACCATGTGTAGGAGAGGCAGAGAAAGGAGGCTAGGCCTAATCAATCTGCCAGACTTTCCCACACTTTCTGGGATCAGTTTTTATCAGTGTTGTAACACTGCATGTCAAGGACTTTCTAATGGTGCCAGAGGTGATTTTCTGGCCCAATATACTTCAGTGCTGACACTTTCACAAGTTTCCTCTTCCCATTAGCAGTCAAAACATGGAAAAGAGTGGGCTTTTCTATTTCCTACAGATCTCTGCTCAGAGATCTGAAAAGCTGGTAAAAGAGCATTGTTTTTTTTTTATTTTAGGCCATGTCAGTGAGAGGTACAATTGCACCTGCTCATCCATAGACTGTAAAGCCAAAGCCAATAGTACTTGGTGGTCAGTTTGATAGGAAGCCCAGCTCAGTCTGAGAAGACAGCTTTTCAGCAGAAAGAAGTGACAGATGATCCATCGTTGGAATGAGAGTTGCTTAGATTATGTTTACAGGAGCTTCCTGATGATGGATCTCATCCCATAACTAAAAAAGAATGGAAGCTTTTCTGAGAAAGGATGAGATGCTAAATGCTAATATTACTTCTGAATTGACATCCGCAAATTGTATATATGAGGCAAAGCCAAAATTGCTGTTGCATGGTTGAAGGGGCAGGCAGATTGTAGTGACAGGGATTTCTGTGTCATTACTTCTACAATCCCAATCCCTTCACAATTCCTTCTTAACAATTTGAAAAATCCCCCAAGAACACCAATTAATAATTGATCAATTAATAAACAACCACCACCACAATTTTACTCCATGCAAAAGAGAAATACATTATTTCCATCTATAGCATACTCATCAATGTTCTTAACTCATGTGTTTGGATTCGTCTAACCATATACAAGAAATGGGAGAGAGAGACCTCCAAAAATATCAAGACATCTTTCCTCTTGGAAGACCTTGAACCCTGAATGTTTTTCAATTCTTTCATGCTGTATAAAATGAGGAGTATTTTGAAATCTAAGTAAGTGTTAGCCACATATTTGTATGTTTATAACAGATTCATAAAAGGACAATCTCAGATAATTTAAAGTAAAGAGAGAAGAGCTGATTTGGTTTAGCGATTAAGATAACACACTAGCAACCTGGAAGTCATACATTCTAATCTCATCTTAGCCATGAAAGCTAGTTGAGTGACCATGGACTGGTCACTGTCTCTCAGCCCAACTCACCTCTGTTGCTGTTGTGGGGAAAATAGGAAGAGGAAGGTGTGTGAAATATGTTTACTGCCTTGAGTTGTTTATAAAATAATAAAGGTGGGATATAAATAAATAAAAGTAAGAAATATTTAAAAGTCTTAAGCTTTGGCACTTTTCTTTATTAAAGCATATTCCATACCACTTTATTTACTCAGAATATGAATTGCCACTTGTATTGCTATTTGATTTATCTTCCATCAGACATTACTTTTTTAATTAAAGTCTTAGTCCTACTGTGTTATCTAATTGAACATGTCTATCATTTTGAATATGGAGTTATTTGGTATCCATAAATCAAAATGGCAGAGGTTTCACATACCATATGTGGGGCTACAAAAATATAGATGATCACTAGATGGTAACAAGTTTATCAACTTTATTGCCATCTCGTGGTCAACCAGATTTTTGCAGCCTAGACATTGCATATCTAAATTAGCATGGAATGTGAAACATTTGTGGGATTCCAAAATTATTTTTATTCTTGTAACAGGGTTACCAGTGCAGATGCTGGAACAATCCTCAGTCATCCAGGAAATAATATATCTGGAGGCTTCTAAATTTTGGCATCTGACATTCATTTTTTATGTTAATGGAAGCTTTTGGCTTTAATTAAAGATCTTCTTCAGCCATGGTCTGTCCAGAGAAGGATAAAAGTAAGCAGATATAAAATGACTTATCCCCCAAACTCTTCCTTTGCATTCAGCCTCAGTCCAAAGGCTTTCATGGTGAAGAATGGATGGAGGTGATGGGTAGAATCACTATGAGATATTAAAGGGATAGACTTACCACTTCTCCACTGGCAAACAATGCAAATTGTTGGAAACAAATGCTGTAACCATCCTCAGTCATCCAGGAAATAATATCTGAAGGCTTCTAAATCTTGGCAGCTGGACATTAATTTTTTATGTTAATGGAAGCTTTTTAAATCGACTGACTTTTATCCCTCTCCAGATACCCCATGGCTGAAGAAGGTCTTGAGATAAGGCTGAAAGTTTCCATTAAGATCAAAAATTAATGTCCAGATGCCAGATTTAGAAGCTTCCAGATAAATTTTCCTGGATGATCGAGGATTGTTACAGCATTTGTTTCCGGCAATTTTCATTGTTTGCCAAAGGAGAAGTGATGAGTCTGTCCCTTTAACATCTCATTGTGACTCTATCCATTCTCCCCCACCTCCGATCTACTCTTCATCATGAAAGCCTTTGGACTGAGGCTGAATGCAAAGGAAAAGTTTGGGGGATATTTTACATCTACTGACTTTCATCCTTCTCTGGACACCCCATTGCTGAGGAAGGTCTTGAGATAAGGCTGAAAGCTTTCATTAACGTCAAAAATTAATATCCAGATGCCAAGATTTAGAACCCTCCAGATATTTACCAGTGCAGAATTTCCCACACCAGTAAAAAAACGACTGTATTTTTCAGAGTCAGATTCAGATACTTTATTGGCCAAGCATGGTTAGACACACAAGGATATGACTCTGGTACAATTATAACATGTGGCCAACATTTGTTATGTGCTGTATACTTTGTGTAATGTTTAATGATTGTTAATCTCTTGCAGTACATTGTACTAAGAGACTGAGCTACAAATCAAGAAATCTCTGGAAATATCACCTTTCACAGCCAAAGAGGCCTTAGGCAAGCCTTTCTTTGCCTATGTTGTATTTCACACTTACTCAGGATAATTTAAATAAGGATTAATGAATTAACCAAATGTTGTGGGTTTATCTGACATCGTGAACCACAAACTGACTACATGGGCTGGATTTGAAAAATGTACTCGGCTAAATGTGCTCAACTAAAATGATTTTGCAACAAGGAAAATAAAGATTACTGACTTTGATTATTGTAAAGGATTAAAATACTTGGAATACTTTGTACACTTGAAAGTACTCTATAAATGCTAAATGTTTTAACAAATAATTAGCTACCAGACACTGAATTACTTAGCAGGTAAAGTCCTTGAGAGTTCACCGTAATTGTCATGTTTGTTACCTTTTTTCCATGAAAAGGTTGACCAAGGCTAAAAATGTTCTTTACTCAGAAAACATGCCCTTTGCCATTTCAAGCCCAAATGTAGCAGCTCTGAAAAGCAAACAACAATCTCAGGCTTGACACACTAGAGAGGAATCTGATCTTGATAGGAGAAATTAACCTATTACATCCTCTTTACCAAGAATGAAAGTCATATTTTCCTTTCTGGTCTGAAACTATGCTTTAAACATTACTCCTTAAAACCCACTTCATACTAAGCTACGGGGAATCAGAGAATTGGAGAAAATGAGTTTCCAGCCTCCCAAAATGGACCATCTTCACAAAAGCTTGAGAAGCAAACAGGTCAATTAATATGCAAACAAAACCTCATATAGAGGTTTTCTCTAAGAACCAGACAGGCTTCAATCTGACCGTGCCCTGAGCTCATTCTGATTGCATGATCTACACATGTTGATCACTACATAATCTACACTGAGCAGAACTTTCAAATCTATGTAAAAATGACAGAAGCATGTTAGGATAGGGACAGTATGACTGATTCAGGATACTCAAAAAGACCCTCTGGCAGAATTTAAGTGCAAACAGCCAAAGAATGAAAAACAGGCCAGCATGGATTATGGGTGCAATACTGTAAGAGAATTAAAACAATAAGGAATTAGAGGAGAAGAGAGGAGACTACCAGGGTAGAGCAGAGTACTAAAATAGAGTACTCTGCTAGAGTAGGGTAATTGAAAAGAAAGAGAAATATGATCAAGTGGGTTCATAAGGAGAAATATGAAGAATTCAAATTAGCTAATTTCTTTTTCACCTGGAAACCTAAGAAGGGCAGTGGGGGGGTGTGAAATCTTAAATACATCACTCTGGGCAACTTACAGCAATTAAAACTATATAGAAACAAAGAACAATATAAAAATCATATATTTAAAAAAAAGTGCTACCAGTAAAATACTTACACGTGACACACCACTACAACTACAACTCATCCTGAGCAGAGATACTCTAGCTACTATTGCTGCCTGCTTTTGTAAAGGAATTGATAGCACAATCTTTAAACAGTCCCTCCAAGGGGAAATGTATATGTACGTAATAATCACTTCACAGATTCACCCAATGCAGCATTCATAATGCACTCTTTGAAATCTGCTGAGAACTCTTGGCTATCCCAGATTCAGCTGAAGTGCAAATCATTTGGACCATAGCTCCTAACATTGCAAATGTTTTGCCAGGCTGAATGAGTCTTATGGAAGCAGACATGCTGTCTGAAAGATACCAGATTGTCTGTTCTTGCTGTCTCAAATTAGAGAAATGTAGGATATCACAATATATCCTAAATACCTTACATACTTCCACTGACTGTTTCTGAGGTGCAATATGAAATCAAATACAGCTTAGAAAATGGGAATATAATATAGCAGTTACTTCCACAAAAAACAGCCTGAAGTTATCATTATCTTCTGAGTCCTTGACTCCCAAAATTAAAAAAAAATTGTTCGGCCATGGCTTCATGTTTGTTTAGGCCATTTGCCAATCTTTTTCAGAAACAGAATAAACAGAAACAAAATTAACGCTGCATGCACCTTTTCATTCACACCCTGCATTTTGTAATACTGTACTTTATTTCCAATTTGCACAATTCTTTATGATTTTAATTAAGGGAACTATGAAAGGACAGGATTTGAGATAATAAGTAGGTGACATTGTGAATTCTTAGCCTGAGATAAAAGTCTTCATGACAACATCCCGAGCATATTTTTTTTCCAATCTGGTGTTCTTCAGAGATGTTGGATTGCAATCCTTGGAGTCTCTAGCTAGCTTGGCCATAGGTTAAGCTAGTTAGGGGTAATGAAACTGTAGTCCAATTAATCTGAAAGGTGAGCTAAAATAGGATTTGATGCCAAGAGGTCCAAGTCCAACCATTTATCTACTGAAACACAGAATGCCTAGTAGCCTCAGGACTTTTGAGAAAGTATCCTACCTTTCACTTTCCTTTACAACCAATTAGATGGGAGGTTACAGCTCAAACAGCTTTCCTATTAAGGGATATAAGAAAGCAAAGCTAGTAGTAGCTTAAAAGAGGCAGTGAACCATGTGCAAGTATCAAGATGTAAGCCCTTAATCAGAGCAGAAACAATACAAAGGATGTTCTGTATCTGTTGGCAAATCTCTCTCTTCCTGTAACTGGAACCTGAGAATAATACTTATCTTCCTTGATAAGTATAATATGAAAGAAAATGCACACATCTTAGATAATTTAAGAAAATGCCCAAGCAAAATAGCAAACATGACTGCAGGTTTTCCTTCAGCACTGTGAGCCTGTTCTTTTCCAATAAAAATCTGTAATAGTAAATCTTTATATAGGAATCTCATTTTCTTATAAAACAGCTTCACAAACCTTATTAACACTGTTAGGGGTTGCCTTAATATTGCTTTATCTGATTGCCTTGTTATACTTGTCATATTGCCCTAGAAGATCAGGACTTCAGATGATGACAATGAAGATATAAAACTGCCCTTTAAAAAAAAGGATCCATTAGTAATGTAAACCAAAGCAGATCTGGGACCTCATGCAAGATCACTGACTCTTTAAAATTGCTTAGACCAGCTAATAACTTAATATACTCATGGATTGGGTCTCTTTCATTCAACTTTAGTTCAAAACACACCAAAAAATCTAGAATCTGTTTTAACTCCTGCATGGTGATCCTGAAAGCAAGGGATCTATAGGGTGCATAATTCCCTATTCCCTTTGTACATTAGTATATTTTATGTTTTTAATCTAATCTGTAATCAACATTCTGTTGAAAAACTTAGTTTTTGTAGAGTTTCTAAAAAAGTATGCAGAATGGATGAACAATGGGAAACACCCTTATAAATAGGTCTTCTACTTCAGGAATCAACAGGGCAAATGTGATAGTTGTCTTGAGGTTTATTTCAACATGTATTTTTATGATTTAATGAAGAAATTGTTAAGGAAGATTTGGCTGGAGAATGCACCCTTTGTTCATAAAAGCTGATCAGTAGACTCTGAGTTCATTCAAGCAGAATTATTTTCAGTGCAGGTTGAACAGTTTCTCTCTCAATTGGAGTCCTTCAAATTTATTAGGGTGCTGTTTATAAAATGGAGGAAAGCAAAAGAGGGAAATGAAGGAAGCAGCATTGGGTCTTTTCCAATCCCAATAAACCTATTCCTTTCCCTATAGGAAAAAGGTTCCTATGCCAATACTAACTTCCATACTGGTCTCTGTATCAACAAAAACCTTTGAATAAAACTCTCTTCTCTTATATTTATCAGTAACACTGATTCCTTCTTTGTGTTGACAGTACAGAATATGCAAAGGTGCACAGACTGAAATTCTTTGTACTGGTCTCTAAATGCCCACTTTAAGTCACTGGTAAAGGAATCTGGGTTTCTCCCAATACGGGGTTTAAAATGCAGAGTTTTGGCAGTTTACCTCCAATGTTTGTCTCACATTTTTACAGCACAGTTAGAAGTCAAGCTGAAAAGTCTCCCATGCCCTTGTCTGAGATTAGAGACCTGTGACATAAATGCCTTCCTTGGTGTCTTCCTCTTCTAAAGATGCAAAGAACTTCCCCAGGCTAAGATATTTTTCAGAGCTCCCTTTTCCTGTCTTCCTGTTTCTTCTGGTCAATGGCATGGAATGTAATTAACTCCAAGGGGTGCATGTGTGTGTGCAGATGTCATATATATGAATGATAAAGCTTCCTTTAAGTCAAGCTCGACATCTTGGCAACAGAGCAGAACAGAAGTGATTTGCCACAGCCTTTTTCCAGGATGGTTTTGATTTACCAGTCTAGTTGGAGTCCTTGCATTCTCTGGAAGTCTTCTATACAAGTTCCAATTAAGCCCAACCCTGCTTAACTTTCAGCCCAGGTTCAGCCAGGCACTACCATGTGCATATTCATATGTGTGTGTAAAAACAAGCCTCACCACCACCACCCCATGGTCACAAAAAATAGGTCCATTTATTTAATAGATGTACATTACGCCCTGCCTTTTCATTCTCCTGATTTATCCATTTTTTACAAGAACACTATGAGGTATTTTAGGCTGAGATATAGGGCCTGACTCAGTGTCAGCCAATGATCTTCCATGGTTCTCAGAGGACTCAGTCTCCACAGTGCCACTCCAACGTTTTAACTACTGCACTATGCTGGGTCTCATTTACTGCAGGTCATTTAAATATCTGTCTAGAATACAGTCTACTTCTGAAAAAAAAAGTGTGTGTAGCAGCACCAAAAGTCAGATTAAATTCTGCAGAAAAAAAAATTAAACTGAAATAAAAAATCAGGACATTGCTCAGGCAGGATCCTGAGTAAATGGATTATGACACAGTAAATGGCTTATGACACAGACAAATCTACAGGAATCACATGGATTAGAGATGATTCTATTTGGCATATGGCAGAAGTTTCTAGGCATAATTTAGATTGGAGAGTACAGCTCAAATGGCAAAAGTATTGAAAAACAATATAAAATAGGGTGGCCTTTCTTGTTTCATAAAGCAGTACTGCATTTTTTATTGCAGTGGGCTAACAGTGTATAAAAAAATAAAATTGTTCTGGCCATAGACCTTAGACCACTTGCCATCTTGTAGTCAGCCTTCCCTAAACTTGTTGCAATGATATGCTTTTAAGTGCAACTCCCATGTGAGGCCAGGCAGTTTTTGGCTTATAGAGTTGCTTTTTTCTTGATTTAATGAATGTGTTTAAGGTTCGATATATAGGAAGTGCTTCATAATAATCAGTAGTTTGATAATATGCAAATACTGTACATAATAATCAGTAGCTTGATAATATGCAAATACTGTACATATAAACATATATCTTTGTATGTATGTGTTTGTGCATAATAAATTATCACAGGGTCATTTTTATGAGAAAAATAGGAAGAGGAAGGAGTATTATGTATGTTCACCTTCCTGACTTATACAAATAATAAAGGTGGGATAAAAATTAAATAAATAAATAGTTGAATATATACTTACTTATATAATTATGTTTAAAGGAGGTCATTGTGTAATGTAAATATTAAAAGGATTTTTTGAAGTCCCGCTATTGGAGAAGCACCCCAGATTCTCCAAGAATGCAAGGTGGTGTAGTCTCCAATTAGACCTTTAGGTTAATCTTCCTAAGGTAGTTGAGTCCAGGAATATCTGCAGTATTTATTATGCTATAACTTCTGTTTCAAATACTTCATGTTATTGGACTGGTTACCCAAGGGCTGTATGTATTGAAGATTCTGACTGGGTTCTCCAATCACATTTCAAATGAGCTCTCATTTCCTGCTCCCCAGGTCATTTTGTCCCTTTGAATCATTGTTGTAGACTGATGATGCAAAACACTGAGCAGATCTTGCCGCCAATGCTCAGGGTCATCAAGCTCAAGGAGTGGATAATTAATATTGAAAGGTGTGATTGCAGTCAAGTGGGATGGCTAATCAGCTACTGATTTCTCTCTAATGTCTTGGATTATTTAGAAATCTAATCTCTATGGGGAGGCAGAGAAGGGGACTGGATGGTGGAATTGTAGTAGAAACATGCTATCTCATTTCAAATATAAACATGGAGCAATTATGCCAGCAAGCTGGTCTCATTATTCATTAGGCTGTGTCCTCAAGCAAGGACAAACTTTTCCTCGGCTGTTCCTTTGCCACTGTTAAAAGCAGAGACAAAAATGACATTTCAGCTCTTGTGAAGGTCAGAGAGCTGCACCAGAAGACAAACTATAAAGGAAATAGGCATTCTGGCATATTTTCTTTCTGTACCTGCATGCCTGTCCTTCAGTAGATAGATTTTATTTTGAAATTGGGAAAAACTCACATTATTGTTTTAACCATAAGTTGGCATGTGTGTGTTTATCATGATTGATACATGAACACATAAACTATTTCATAAAATAAGTAGGAAACTCAGTGAAGTAAGTACTTTTTCTTCAATTTTCAGCAGTTTGTGCCAGTGCTATAAGACACAAGTTCCTGTACACCTATATTTAAACCATTATAGTGTTTAATATAACATTGTTGACTCACTAATGTCAGAGGAAATATTTTGAAGAAATGGTTTGAGGATTGTGGCTCTTCCACCAATGCAATCCTAAGGCTTCAAGAAAATGAGGGCATTCAAATTAACAAACTTCGTTTCAAAAACAGTTAAGAGTCCATCAGAAATTAAAGCACTTTCTAAAGATTTGAAGAAGGTCCACTGGCTATTTGTAGAAGACATCTCCTCACGTTGAAACCCCCACCTCATTGCCAGACCAATATTGAGGCAGTACAAGCCATCCTTAGGTATTCTGGCATCAGAATAATGTTTTCCCAGCAATCACGTAAGAAGACCTCCTATGCAGACTTTTAGAGTACATAAAAGAGGAGGCTTCAGAAATCAGTGGACAGCAGACTCCTTTTTTCTGAGCAGGTCTCTTCATTTGGAACCAGCTTATAAATAACTCAAGGTGGTGAATATTCCTAATTTGCCTTCCTCCTCCTATTTTCCCCACAACAACAACCCCGTGAGGTGGGTTGGGCTGAGAAAGAGTAACTGGCCGAAGGTTACCCAGCCAGTTTTCATGGCTAATGCAGGACTAGAACTCACAGTCTCCTGATGTCTAGCCTGGTGTCTTCAACACTAGACCAAATTGGTTCCCAATTATAATTATTATAATATAATTATAATGTTATAGTAGCCTCATTTTTATTCCCCATGGCTTAAAATGGCTCATTATTAAACTCTTCCTGCTGATCTTAAGGATTTCAGTTTTAGTTTTACAACATAGTTTTATCTGGCTTATATTTACATAAATTGCATATGTGGCCCTTCTTAGGGCTACAAAGCACTATATAAATCCTCCAGAATGTCTGAACTACAACTCCCAGAATCCCTGCTATTCATCACAATGGTTGAGTGATGGGAACTGTAGTTCAAATCTGATAGGTTATTTGTCCCAACTAATTCAAACTGCTGTTGCAGCATCCCCCTGTGCTATAAGGATATTCCTATCTCAGCTCGTTATAATGTTTAAGGGGAAAACTGTACTCTGATGGTCTTAGACCTACATTCATCCATACCCCATAACTGTCATTGACACCTACAACAGCACTGATACTTTCAAGAACAAGAGTGGAGTCAGTAATTAAACTCCATTTCATTTGTGAACTCTTTATGCTATTTCAGCCAGTATCCCCTCTTTAAAATGGAATTACAAGTAAGCTGCCATGTGAAAAGGATACGTTGATGAATGTCTGTCATCATCCAATATGCTCAAGAAATTATTTACAATCCTGATCCATGAAAGTATAATTCACAGGCTCTTCCTCGAGAAAGTGACTAAACTATCTGATCTACACACATCCTTTCTCTCTACCAAGCGGATCATGACTCATTTTTACTTAAGCAAACACCTGCATCCCCTTTGTCTGCACAAAACTGAAATGACAGTCATTCTGTGAAAGCCCTGGGAATTTCTCTTTTCTGCTGATCCGCCTGGGCTTCCTCCCACCTGCTCTTCTGGGAAGGCCAACATTCCTTCAGAAACTCAGGAGGAGGGTGTTGGTGCATGTTGCTCAATGAGGATTAAAACCAACGTCTTTGGCCCCCAAATAAAAATGCTTTATTTGTCTCAGATCTCTGGAGGATTACCATGTTCCTCACTTAATTAAGAAAAACGGTCCTTTGCCGTGTTCTTTTAGTTTTCCATTTAGCCTTGTCTTTTAATTTCCTCTTTGATCTTCTCTGTTCATCTACTCTCAATCACTATCTGCTTTTCAGAATAGACTAATACCGATCACTTCATTTGTCTCCATGATAGCACCATGCTTGAGAAATCACATTGTATCCCCCTGCACCTTTCGCATGTGTGTGTTTGCACACTTTTTTGTGTGTGTGCATCTCTCTCTTTAGTTCAATCTTGTGCAACACAAGGCTCACATTCTGGGAGGTTGCATCCTTTGCAATGTCTGTTTGTTTTGGCTGTGAAGCCTAATGCCTCTGGGCTGAATGTTAGTCAAACTGACCTTTCCTGTTTTCTGAGTCAATGATCTTAGATCACCAAGTCAGGCACAAGATGTTGGGAATTAACCAACATCTATGGACTGACAGTAAAGAATGTGGTCAGGGACTAGGAAGACCAGTTCTTAATTGAAACAAGGCTGTGAAGTATTAAGCTTGCCTGTGTGACTCTTGATGACATATGCATTTAATGTGCTAATCTAAACCACAGCAAAACTGACATCCTGGCCACAATTATGGGCAACATTAAACATGCTTAAACTGGTTAAATCAAAGGACTCACACAGTACTGTGTCTTATACCCACACATATTCTTCCAATATGTAATACATAGCAAAACATCTGTGGATGTTAGGCATATTTCCTTTATCTTTTGGGATTAGCTGTAAAATATACATCAGAGCAGGCCCTTGGCTGGTGGCAGAAAGTCAGAGATGAGAAACAGCTATAAGGTATTGGAGAAGGGAGCTGGATGTCATATAGCTTTCCCTTTGCATCCTTCACTAGCCTGCTGTCCTCAGTGCATGGGAAAATGCTATCCTGCTGTCAATGTAGCTGTCATTCCCTACATCTTCTGTCCAGTGGGATGGAGATATGGTCTTTCACTTCTGGCAGCAGAATGTCACACGCCATCCTGCTTTCCATAAATGCTCTGATTATTCTTTTCTTAATACTGGGTTTCTAATGATTGCAGAAAAGCCACAGATACAGCTGCTTCTATTGGCCTTTGCTCAATGGATATTATCTGTAACCTAATATTTCAATCCCATTTGCAGGCTCACTCCTAACTCCTTTCCCTTTGGGGGATAAACTGCAGTGACTGAGTGGGCGTGGATGTATGTGTATATATACACATAGAGAAAGTATACACACAAACAGACTAAACTATGATTTGGGGCAATTATTTACTTATTAGAAGCCTTGCTACAGACTTCCTTTTATCCAGATTTTTAGGGGATTTGAGAAGCCATCAAATCTGAAGTGTAAAGCCATCTTCTAATTTTTATTTTATTAGTGCTGATGGAGATTTCTTTGCTACATGGAAGATTACAGGCATGGTAATCTTAGATGCAGGGGTGGGAACCTGGCAGGATCACTGGACTCAGTATATACGTTGTACAATATAAGAAAACATCTTTGTATGTTTTAGGTGCCTCTGCTCCTGAAACAGAGGCTAAGAAAGCCAAAGAGTAAGAAGGTCACTGAGTAAACATCTTTCATGCATCAAGGAGAGGATAAAATGAGACTTAAAAGATATTACTTCCTGCCTCATAGATGGGGAGGGGACCAAACTATGAAAATAGTGCTTCTTCATATACGCATTGTGCCATAGGTGTGAATTAGTTCATGTGGCACTGTCTCAATTTCCAGCATTTGTTTCATGCTAACAACTGTTCTTTATTTATTTATCCTTAGCCAGGAAGAAGAGAGGGACACTGAGGATGTAATGAGCTTAATATGTTCAAGAGCCTCCATTGCTTAATTCCAGCTGATAGTGAATGTTTACGTTTCCTCAGGAAAACTTGGGACATTATGAATGGAGCCAACAACTATTTTTCTTCTATTTCTGAAATTCTCATAACACATGTAACAACAAAATAAGAGAATAAGGGCTTCTATTAGCTGCTGCTCTTTGCTTCTGAGCCCAGTTAGATAACCTCAAGACATGTAGAAATGAGTTCTTAGCCTTAATAGCAACTTCTTCTATAATGCCAAGAATCAGTAGCAATTTCCATATCTCCAATGCAGTTGCATGATAAAACAAGCAGCAGCCTATGTAATTAAATAAAACTATACATATTGGATATCTATAAATGACCACTGTATTATCTACTGCACTTGAACAGATGAGCCTGAAGCATTGTCAATAAAGTTGGCAGAAGGTTGGTTTACAGCAGATATTTTGTTTATCGATTAAATTTATTTG
>JANHZU010001938.1:221575-232758 GCA_032468055.1 Acrochordus granulatus
AGGAGGAGAAAGGTGTGTTAAATAAGCTCACTGCCTTGAGTTGTTTATAAAATAATAAAGGCAGGATACAAATAAATAAAATAAAATTTAGGAGTTGTAACAATAGCATGTTACCCACATTTCACTTGAAGTCAATAAATTCAATCTTCCTGAAGGCTGAGACATTTGACTGATTTGTCTCAGTTTGTGGCAACCTTGGAGTTCTCTGAACACCAGCTATTTCATTACCTAACTAGGTGACATCAGTAGTACACTTGACTGACTTATCTCAGTTTCTTCTCACCTAGTTGTTTTGAATTCTTGCATGAAGTGGTTGTTTTCCCCCGAGGATATCCTTTGTCTATCAACAAGTTCTTCTCTTTAAAGATTAAATCTAGGATTACTATCCTTTTATTTATTCTTCCACTTTTGCAAATTGAAATTGTCAGCAAGAGAGATAAGAAATCTTTGGGGCCTTCCACTCTTGGCTGAGTTAGTATTCCATCAGATTGCCAGTTGGTTGAAATCTCCCATTACTTCTATAGCCTATCCTTTTCAGAACTTAATGAATTAGTCTTAAAAGGTATTTATGGACCAAATATTCTGCCTGGATAAATATCTGTAGTAAGTTCTCACAATAATATCCCATTTGTTTCCTATTAATTTTAAGCTGGCCCACATGCCTCTAAGAGAAGATCCACATTCAGATATATGACTTTCTTCAAGTACATAGCTTTCTTACATCCTCCATTTTTGTTGGATCTATTTCTTTTGAATAGACTGTATCCTTCAAGTTCTACCTTCTAATCCTGACTCTAATTCAACCATTTTATGTGATAGTTACCATTTTTATATGAAAATTATCATATTTGTTTTTAAGACTTTTATTTCCTCCCTTCCCCATTTGTTATCTGGGCATTTGTTTACAAACACTGGCAGCTGGCAATGTTACTGTTTTCACTATCATGTTTTGAGTACTGTTTCCTGTTTCATACATCCTTATATATATAGCATGCAGCTATATTTCTAGTACCCAGCACTTGTATTTCCTCCCTTTCAGCTTTAGTTTATAGCCTTCCTGGTAAGGTTTGCAGGGCTCTTTCCAAAATATCTTTTCCCTGCCCTTATGAGCTTCCTTCTATTATTCTTGTAGGCCCTCTTCCAGGCACCCTTATATTCTTGGTGACATCATCTTTTTAGCAAGTTGGTATTCTTCTCCTATTTTCTCTGTTCCTAGATGACTTTCTATGCCCTACCTTTTTTAAAAGGTTCATTCTTCTGGGGCTTCATAGAATCTCTCCTTGCAACACCTGTGGGCTCTTCCATTTTTTTAAGTTGAGACCCAAAGAAGAAATGCTGATCTCCAGTCTTTTCATCTTCTCCTCCAGTAAGAAGTCAAACCTGCATTGTAACAGGTATGTTGGTTTAGCATGTTTAGCATATTCTCTTGATAAGAAATCAACCTAGCAAGTTCCCATTCCTGTTGCCTTAATATCCATTCTTTTCCCAGAAAGCAGAAAATATTATAAACTGATAAATTATATTAAACCTCTATAAGGTAGTTATTCAGTTTCACAGTGTATATTGCTATCATATGTAAAAAGGGGAAACCTGGGAAAACCACGTTGCTTTATCTTGATGTCTGATCATTTTTATCTTGATGTCTGATATCATCTAGATATCCCTTAAACCATTCAGAAAATGTACAGCTCCTATACACTCTGACAAAAAGGCATTAGAACTGTTCAAAACTCCTCAATAACCTCAGTAAGAAGGTTTTATGACAGAATATCATGATGTTATAACTCTGAGTTTACACATCAGTCTTACAGGAGTTCTGATTTGCTTACAAGAAGTTGATTAAAAATCACTCACTAGCTCTTTATTTACCATTCTGCTGACGATGTATGTTTCATACTGAGATTCTTCCTCACAGAAAGTACTTAAGTGTATCTACTCAAAGATAATTCCTACAGAGTTCAATGGAGATTTCTCCCAGGTAAGCAAGTATAGGATTAGTTTGTAGGGTTTTTTTCAAGAAATATCATTTAAATACAATGTAGCAGTCTGTTTACCAGTAAATGGTGAAGTTGTTTCTTTTAAATTAGCTAAGTTGTGATTTTTTTCAATATTCCAGATTCATCTTTTTGCAGAAGTACAATCAAGTTGGTGACTATATTGTGATATTGTGGAAGAGATGTCATACTAAATGTGTAACTATATCCTATTACTAAATTTGGCTCTTTAAAAAATAGAGGCTTTTTAAAAATATTTTTATTTAATATATTACAAAATACATTTATTGGGTAAAATAAAAAGAAGAAAATAATTTGGGAGACTGATATTATGCATAGAAAGCAGACTTCCAAACACAGCTGGGGAGGCCTATATAAAGTGGTGCTTTTTAAAGAATAAATCCAGAATATTACTCTTTTCTCTAAATATATAAGATCAAGAGATGTAAAACTTCTAGCTTTATTTGTATGTTATTATAATCCATATAAGAGCAACTACAACCTCATTTAGATATCTAAAAATGAACACAAAAAAGATAATGAGCGGATGAGGCTTTTGGAAGTATAATTTTTATGGGGTTATAAAATGTTGGAAATTGTTATTATCATCCAATGTAAATTAAATATCTTTCAGTGGAGTAGTAGTAAAAAGTTTAGCATGCAATTCAACATCTTAGTGAAATCATTAAAATGCAAAAGTCTTTCTTAAATCTTTTTAGTTAATCATAATTTGTCAAAATAGGTAAGAAAATGCATCCAAGAAATAATTTTTACAAGTAGACTTTTCCAGGTTTTAATTGTTGTAGAAATTCTTATAGACTGACTTACTTCTGTAAGACCTTTCTCTCCAGAATCCTAAATTATTCGACTTTACTAATTTTCTTAAGTTCATAATATGCCTCTTTGGATACCTTTTGAGCATACTATAAAAAGCATTCATTGGAGTTATGTGTGTGTGCGTGTGTGTAATCAGAATCAGGTAACCATAAATCACTGTTCCCTAACTTCTGCACCAAAATGCAAAACAAACAAACAACCCTCTTTTACATTATTGGCAAACTTATGGTCATGGATATTATGATTGAGCAACACTTTTAGGGTCATGCAGGACAAGTAGCCACAATGGGTGGAAGACAAACACTCTGTATGGTAAAACTTGGAAACTGATGTTTAAATTAAAAGTGAGTAAAACTGCAGATTTCAGGTTCTGCAATGTTTCTTATTAGCACCTTGTCCCTAGCCCATAATCAAAACCAGGTGGAAAATTCAAGATGAACTACCAGAGTTGGGCAGCCAGTACAATTAAATATAACAACAACAGGGTCAATGGCTCACTCTACTCTACCAATAAGCTTCTTGTACAGATGGTGATTAAAGACACTGTTGCTCTTGATTCATGATTCGAACATAAACTTTCAAAATGGCCATTGAAGCAAGAACCTGGTCAAAAGCAAACATTAAAAAAGTGAGAAAGAGAACACAAGGCACCACAGTTGTTTTTAAATATTAATTTTAAAATAATTCCTACCACAATTAAATAACAGTGATTTCCAATTAGCTAGTAAATGTTAAACTGTTGGTAGCCAGAAACTCTTAGAAGCTTACTGCTCATCATCCAGAGATCATCAGTTGATTTCGGATGCCTCTTTGGACCACCTTTGATTTCTCCCAAAAGTTAACCTATAACTCTGCACAGCAGTCACCAAATATCAAGCTTGACTTGAGGGTGTCTTCACCTTTTTATTAACTAGAACTGAGCTTAAGAAAATAATTCCACCTGAAACAATGGAATGCTCAGCCAAAGGATGGGCAGAATCTCCTAAAAAGAAATAGTTCCATAGTAGGCATTTTCTACAACCCTAGCAACACCAGCCAGCCAAATGCTCTTCTTCACTATAATAAAGCACAAATGGCACTTGCTCCCTCAATGTCTACCTCTCTGATGGCTAATGAGAATTATGCTGAGCTTCCTGCCACCTCCTACTAAAGCTGGAGTCAATTCTGATGTCAACTTTGAAAGGCATAAATGTGTTTCCTTGATCTCAAGAAAAGTTTTAGCTCTTGTCCCTTTTCAGAGAACCTGGAACAAATAGCTGTCACGTCTTATTAAGAAAGGGAAAGCGAGGGAGGTCAAGATGTACAATATATTCCTCTTCTGAAATCTGAATTTAGAACAATCAAAAGTATCCTTTAGAAACAGTATCCCCTTCATGAAAACATTTAAAAGTTTTCCTCGATGCCGAAGTAACAATTACAGCCTTCTATCTAACCTATTTCCAGGTATCTCCCCTGGGGTAGATGGGTGGGATAAATAAAACATTATAAAGGGATCTGACATGGATAAAATGAGTTTCATAGAAACAATTGAAAAGATTAAAGGTGAGCTTTTCCACAAATAAACCAAAAAAAAAAATTTTGTCCCAAGCATACATTTTATTGAAAATTGGATTTGCATACTTTGCAAAGACTGGAGGGAATGAAATGGCATTATTTTTTCCCTGAAAGGGTTTTTCTTGGGGAGGGGGGGTCGAGGAGTGCATTCATTAGGTGAGATTTGCATAGAGCAGCATCCAAGTTCCTCTTCCCATTGCTTGTTGGCCTTGTGCGCCTGTGTGTCTCCAAACCACTTGCAATGCGCCTCTAAAATAGAGGAGGCCCGTTGCCTTTGATGCCGAGAGAGCAGCAGCCATTACGGCAGTTCAGAGAAATCTGGTTTCATTCCGCGGCGGCTTAGAGACACACACACCCCGTTCCCCACCGGCATCGCACCACCAAAAACTTTCCTCAAAACATCGCGCCTCTCTCCTTCACGGGTTTTTTTCCCCAGCGCCGACCGGCTGTCTGGCTCTCGTTTGTTTCAAAAACCTTCTCGCCGCTTCGTCACCGCAGGTTTGCGGCTGACATCACGCTTAGCAAACAGCAGCTTGGGGGCCGAAATGGTCATGCTTCCCCGGGAAAAGAGCGGAGGGCATTAGAAAGGGATTTTCCAGAAATCGCGGAAAGAGGCGCGGTGGGGGAGACCGTACTGGGCTTGCAACTTCTGCAAGTAACTCCCGAAACGAGCTCTGGTAACGTTGCCCCAAGTGCGAACACCAGCACTTCGGAGAGACCCGCAAGACGGCGGCGGGTTTGACGACGGCAATCAGCGCGCGCGCTCTCGGGTGTTTCCTGGACTGATTTGCACCCAAATCCCGTCCTAACCATCCCTCCCGACCCCCAATACCACAGCAGAGAAGCGCTCCAAGTTGTTTAAGGTAGAAATGCGGTCGAAGATAAAGCCCTCTCCCCCTCCTTCTACCGCCCCGCTCTTTTAAAAACGCAACTTCTCTGAGAACTCTTGATATTATTTCCAATTTGACTTTAAAAACATAGGAATAAAAGAGGGAGACTCAAAAGAGGAAAGCTGCTAAGATCAATCCCGGCACTATCAGGAAATCCTAACATAAAGCATGGATAATGGCACGATCTGTATGACCTCTCTGTATTTCGAATTAGTATAGAGTATGACTATCGTCAACAACACCCATTTTTATTATCATCATCATCCCTTGATCTTATTAAAATGATGTTTATATATAGATCCATGAACATAAGATATAGATCCATGAACAGGGATGAAGATATGATCCCAAGAGAGCTTTGGGACAGATGATATCTTAGAACGAAGAGTGTTGAACATAGTTGGTTGTTTCTCATGAACGTCATCCAACGAAACAATTTGTTCTTGTTGATTTCTGCCTATTCGGCAAAACTGTGCAGAACTACCTAATTTCCCGATTTCTTAATTTTCGACAAGGTTTGATCTTTTTTTCCTTTTGTTTTCCGGAGGATGAGGGAAGAAGAAAGAAATTTTTTAATGCGACATAAGTGAAGGTTCCTGCCCGGCCGAAGAAACCCTGAATAATAATTTCTGTTTCCAGTCTCACAACCATCTTCTCCGTTAAAGGAAAGTATTTGTGCTCCAAACTCATAACAAAGAAGAGAATTAGCCTCTTTTAGTTTCCACTCGCAGGACTAAGATTTAAACCGAATACAATAACTAGTATTGGTAAATATGGTACCAAATGAATAATTTGTTTCCCTCTGAACTAGGGAGTGAAATGTAGTTAAGTGTTGCAAAGGGAAAGAACACACAGTATTATCTTCTACAAAGCGTTAGATTCACTTTTTTTCCTTGCAAAATCTTTCCCCTTTCCTCAGTTACCCACTCATTGATCTATAACTCCCCCCCGTTAATTACTGTTAAAAATGTGAGGGGACAGAGACTTATATACTGGGGTGATAATTCAGAGAGAAAAAGTACTTGCTGAACTTCATTCCTTTTTTAAATGTTTTTTCCATATTGAGTATCCAATTTGATATTTGGAGTATTCAGCCCGCGGTGAGATAAAAGCACAGATTCTCCTAAATACAAGGGGGCCTTTGGGAATGATCAAACAGCACAATAGCTAGAGGGATGGAGGAAAAAGGAGAAACCAAGTTCCGAGGCATACAATTGGGAGTTCATCAGAAAGGCTGCGATGTCAACGCTGGTCGTATTTGCAAGGAGCAGCCCATTCTACAGAGAACTCTGCTTTTTTTGTTTGTTTGTTTGTTTTTAACTTGGAGCTTACATAAACTCTCGCCCCAGTTTGGACGTAAAGCGAAGAGAGGAGCGCGTATCAAAAGCGGAGAGGACAAAAACAAACCTAAAACAGAACAATCTCTTTCATATTTCTCTGTAGTGACGTTAATGGGAATTATGGTACTTGATCATATGATCGTGTTGAACGATTCCTTTTTTTAAAAAAAAAGCACACTTAAGAAACCAAGCCCTGCAATGTGTAAGGCAAATTGGCTAAAACTAGCGCAATCTCAGAGTGGATGGCCCTATCTCGAAAGCGAGCATCCCTTTTAAGAAACGTCCTGCTGAAAGGTCCCCGAGTTGCCTCAGGCTAGGAGAAGCTATCTGTGATCCGCAGACAAACTGCGGGTAGCAGATCCTCACCCACTCTCATTCAGGGCGGTGATGTAGCTGCTTTCTTCGCCCTCTTCTCTCGGGTTCGGGGAAATGCCTGCGCCTATCCTTTGCACCCTCAACCTCACCTTGGGCATTGAGGAGGGAGGGAAGGATAAATAGAGCATCTTTTAGCAACCGGGAGGGATTGGATTTGAAAAGTGGCTTTCCCTCAAATAACTCGAAGGCGGACACATGTTTATGTGGTACTTCACCCCCACTCTTGTTGACTTGTTGGGGGCGCGGTGGCCGAGTCGTTAGGCAGCCCGAGTTTGAGACCCAAGCTCCGCTGCATAACGGGGAGAGCTCCTGTCAGCCTAGCAGGTTGAAAGCATGTGAAAATGCAGTAGATAAATAGGTACCACCCTTGGTGGGAAAGACAACAGCATTCTGTGTGCCGGCCATATGACCACGGAAGCTCTTCGGACAACGCTGGCTCTTCGGCTAGGAAACGGAGATAAGCACCGCCCTCTAGAGTCAGCCACGATTGAAAAGGGGAAACCTTTACCTTTACCTCATCCTCCACTGTGTCTCATCTACTCTGGGAGGTAAGACCCACTCGGGTCAGCCAAAACTTTTTTCACTTTAGCATTGTGCCATGTTTTCTCAGTTTCTTCAGTAGGAGTTATTCCGAGGTAAGTGTGTCTGCCGCTACTGAGGACCCCGAGTATCTCCTACGTTTCCTATTGATGAGTGGTTGTGCGACCGTGCGTAATAGACATATCTAGCCTTAAATGCAAGGAGGGCGCAGGATAATAGGATGCCAGTGCAAAAGAATCAGTTATTGCACATCTGGAAAAATGCTGAGAGATGGATGGGGAGAGGTGAATTGAAGTAGTCAGAGCAAGGCGGAAGGTCTGCTCTCCGCACCACCACCTTCCTAAAACTCTTAAAACAAGCACTGCCCAGTGTTTTTAAAGCCCTTTGATACGTTTATCACTTTCATTGACTTTAATGCGATTTCATCAGCAGGCTAGCTTAAATTCATCCTTGAATCGCCAAAGGGGCAAAGGAAAATATACGAGATTGAAGTCTGACCGATGAAATTTCCAGAGACTTAATCCGTGTTTTAATGTGCGCGGTGGGGGCGGAACGTGGGAGGCATGTTCTGCATGTGTATGAGTGTGAGTGTGCGCGCGTTTAAACCATCTTCAAGGAACCTCTAACTTGAGCGCCAGGGCGGTTAGTTTCTGAGCCTATGGCGCCCCCTCTGGACGGAACTGGGAATTACACTTGATCCGCGGCAAAGGTGATTTGTTTATATAGAAATAACTGTTAAATTCCAAGAAAAGAAACGAGACTGAAAGGAGAGTGGAAAAAGAGCAAGCCAAGCCAAGCCAAGCCAAGCCAAGCCTAGGAAAGGCGTCTGTCCTCCCAGGCAAGGCAACTTGACAGCTAATGATTTAAAGAGTTTACAATGCGGGAAGCGCCCACCGCCGACCGGCTCCCTAATTGCTAAGAGAGACGGTGCGTTCGCGGAGGATGCCCACCTTGTCTTTCCAGCCTCGATGAAGGGGCGATTATATCAAGAGGCCAATCCATCATCAACTGCGCCCAGGCTCTTTCTGGGCCACCTTGACTGCAAGGCCAGATTGCTCGGTTTTACTCTTCCGCCTCACTTTCTCAAACAACTGCATTGACAAGTCAATCGTCTGTTCGGTGGCATACTTTTTCTTTTCTGCCTCAATTAATTTTAGAAGAAAAAGGAGCGGAAAATATTTGTCACCTTAAGCATTAAAAAAGACCTGAGATTCCCAGATTAGCCCTTAATTTTAAAAGTTCAGAAACTCACGCACTACAGATACCCATTTCCATTCTGAAATCAGCAACGTCAGTCGTCGCTTTTAAAACTAATTTAATAAAACTGTTCGCCTCTCTTACGGAAAGAAGTGAGTGCGAAAAGCATGAGACAGATTTACACTGGTTTGAAGTTTGTCAATACATTCAAAAAGTAAACTCAGATATTTTAATAGAAAGGACTTAGATTCAAGAAGAAAATGATTTCTGATTAGGCTATATCTCCCTTTGCAAAAATACTCTGTTGCCGTTTCCTAAAAGATTGTAGTCCGCGCTGTATGCGGTTTAAGTCAGCCCTACTGGATCCAAAGGAAGGCTTATTCCCAAGTTAAGTCAGAAGTTTAAGTTAAGATATCTGATTTTTACCATACAAATGTTTAGTTGACACAATTTAAAAGGGAAGTGTGGTCATATATGCTTCTGTAAGATAACATTTTTGATAACGTCGTTTAGGGAAGGTTGGGCTGCGTGTCATTTAAACACAAATCAAATTAAAAAACCAGGCCTTTAATCTTACTTGCACACAACGGGATAGAAAGCAGCTTTAAATGATAGCCGTTTAAAGATTATTCAAAACGCATAGAATAGAAAACCGTCACATTACTTAGGAAGTATCTAGCTTCGGTTTTTTTCGACTCCCGTCTCCCCCAACATTGAACGGCAGCTTAGTGCGTCGTCTCCTTCTTCGTCTTGAAATTTCGGAGCACGAGCGAATGATTAAGATGAGCAAAATCAAAACAAAACCCTCCCATAAGAGAGGTGAGTCACAAAACACTGATTTCGGGGGGGGGGAGAGAAGAGGAGGAGAGTGAGAGACAGAGAAGAACTAAGTTCTTTCTCCGATCAAAGGAGGGACGGGTTTGCTGCGCCGTTTGAGCCGAGGTGACGCTTCGCGAGAGCTTTCCAGCCCTTTATCCGCTTGTAAAGCAACCACCAGAAATCTGCCCGAATCGATCTAGAGAAAAAGGAAGGAGAAATTTACTCGGAGGTCTAAGAACGAACGCCCCAGTTGGAAGTACAAAGACCCAACTGCAGCGCGCGACTAACTTTCTCTCTCTCTCTCTTCCCCCCTCCCTTCGCCTAAGCGCCCCCTCCCTTACAAAAGGGAGGAAAAAAACTTTTTCAGCCAATCAACGGCGTGCCAGCCCTTCCGAGGCAGGGTTGTCATTGGCGCTTCCACGGTGAAATAGCAAGAGCAGAGTATTTATTAAAGAGAGCCGGAGTGAGCGTTAGGAGAGCTGAGCTTGATCTGAACTAGGTGATTTGGGGAGCCTTTACGCTTTTTTGCGCTCGCCCCCTCCTCCTCCAAGCCGAGGGATTCGTCTCCCTTCTTTGGAAAGGGGTGAAAAAGAATCCTCCACCTCGTTCGACTTCACCTTGCCGTCCCACCAGCTCCAGCTTCGATCGCCCGCGTACGGAGCAGCAACAGCTGTGCACATGTCCGTCTCTTGAGATCAGCTTTTTGCAACGGCGACCTCGCAGCGCGCTCGCGAGCCGAGTTCTCCGCCTTTGGTCGTTTGGCCCCTGGGCGGTGCAAGCTTCGCCTGGCCTCCTTTTCCAGCCCTCTGAAAAGACGCCGCTCTTTCTGAACGTCTGACCCCCCCCTTCCCCGCTCTCCTCCCCACCCCTTTCTCCCCTCCGCCTCGATTTTCATCTCCCACCCCTAATTTTGGCTTCGCCCTTTTCTCGCATGAATCTCCTCGACCCCTTCCTGAAGATGACCGAAGAGCAGGAAAAGTGTCTGTCCGGAGCTCCCAGCCCGACCATGTCGGAGGATTCCGCGGGCTCTCCCTGCCCTTCGGGCTCCGGATCGGACACGGAGAACACGCGACCCCAAGAGAACACCTTCCCCAAAACCGACCAGGACCTGAAGAAGGAGAGCGACGAGGACAAGTTCCCGGTGTGCATCCGAGAAGCCGTCAGCCAGGTCCTCAAGGGCTACGACTGGACGCTGGTGCCCATGCCCGTTCGGGTGAACGGGTCCAGTAAGAACAAGCCCCACGTCAAGCGCCCCATGAATGCTTTTATGGTCTGGGCTCAGGCAGCTCGGAGGAAGCTCGCCGACCAGTATCCGCACCTGCACAACGCCGAGCTGAGCAAGACGCTGGGCAAGCTCTGGAGGTAAAGCGAGGGCGGGCTGAGGACGGGGCGGCTCGGGGCTGCTCCCCGGAAAGGGCGCGAAGGTTCGCATGCTCGCTGGGCCAGCGCAGGAGGGGCGGGGACGGCCAGTGGGGAAGGGAAGGAGCGCCGCGGCGGCTGGCTGCCCTGCTCGCCTGGCGCCCCTTTGGGCGCGGCCTGCCCCGCTTTGGGATCCTCCGGGACGACTAGCAGGAGCAGTGGGCGAAATCGTGCGTGCTTTGAGCGCAGGAAGCCAAGTTTCTAGTCCGGTGGTAGGC
>JANHZU010001939.1:6702-22158 GCA_032468055.1 Acrochordus granulatus
TTTAGTGCTAAATCAGTCCTTTAAAATCTACAACAAAACTAGCTATGCAGAGTCCATGGCATCAATCAGGTAACATACTATTTTCACTACATTTCTATCGGAACATCAAATTTCAGCTCATAGTAAAATCTTTAAATACAGTGGAACCTCAGATTGCAAGCATAATTCATTCCAGAAGAATGCCCTTCATTTGAATCACTCTTAAACCGAAGCGAGGTTTCCCATAGGAAGTAATGTAAAGTCGGATGATCCATTCCACGCCCCCCCAAATATTCATAAAAAAATAATTTTCAATGGAATTTTATGTAGAAACGATTGTCCCTAATATTTGAAACAAGTAACAATTATTAATACACAATATAAAGTAAAAATAAAACCAATTAACCAGCACTTATGGATCCGCTCCGAGGCAGATTCTGGCCAATACTCAAAGGCACTGCAGAGCTCAGATGGTCATATGAATGAAATTCAGGTGCCTGGCAACCAGCTTGCATATATACCCCTGCTCTCCTCAACCTCCCTGTGATTGTACACTCCTTGCGCCCTCATTCCACAGCCTTCCTGCACCACATACACCCCATGCCCTTTTTCCATGGCCTCCCTGTGATCACACACACTTGCACACATCCTGTGCTCTCACTCCACATCCTCCTTGCATATATATTTTTATTATTAAATTTATATGCCACTGAATTAAAAACGGCTCTTCTGTGCCCTCTTTTCATGACCTCCCTGTGATTACACACAAGCACAGGACCCCTGGGGCCTCAGTAACAGAACCAGGTCTTGAGGAACTTTTGAATGTTAACTGATATGGAGCTAACATGACTTTGGAGGGAGGGTAATGTTCCATAAAACAGATACCACAGCAGAGGCGATCTACCTTCTGGTAGCCATCAAATGTCCCTAGCAGATGGTACGTGCAACATGCCTTCTCTGCCAGATTTAACGCGCTGAGCTTCAAGCATCCAACTGCAAATCTGAGCTTTTCATTTGACAGTTGCTGAGCAAATTCCTCTGCATGCCCCTCCAAAAATTTCCTTGAGCCCCCTTTACACAAGAGGGTTATATCATTCAAAACAGGACTGCTGTGTGGCAATCTATGGACACAATAAGGGTGGAGAAATACTGTCACTTTGCCACCCTTACTGCCCTAAGGTAGGCCTTAAAAATGTAAAGGTTATTCTGCCAGTCATGACCGACTCTGGGGTGCGGTGCTCATCTCTGTTTCTAAGCTGAAGAGCCAGTATTCATCTGAGGTGTTTGATCAAATTCATCCTTTGTTGAGTGCCAGTGACACTCTCGATGCCCCTTTTCTCATTTCATTTCAATTCCTCTATAAACCACAGGGAATGGCAGGATTCTGGAGAGGAGAGAGGTTGCATGGGTATGATGTGATCTAATGCTACAGCTGCCCCCTTATTCCAAGCAACAACTAAGGCTTCTGATGGAGTATGCAGCAAACGAACAGGAATAACCCCCAGTTCCTTCTGAAACCCATGTAGATCCATCAGTCATCAGGGGCAGACTAATCTCATAGGCCCAGTGTCCCTTGGAATAGTGACACTAGAGGAACTCATGGAAATGTGGGCAAGATCTGATCACGACAAAGGAAACACCAAGAGTTTCTCCAATTTCAGATTACATAGCCACTACTCTGACAGGAACATCAAATGGAAAGTGTAACCAGTGTCAAGTATCAGGCTCTAAATGACTTGGAATATGCCTATGGCATCATGATGGCCATGAACTCTTGAGCAACCTCAGACTGCACTGCTAGGGAAGAAAGGTTGAAATCCCCCAAAACCATCAATCAGGAGAAATCTACTGGCAGCCCAGAAATAGAGTCAAGTTGCTCAGGCAGGAAGGCTGTTGAGCAGGGAGGCTGGTACAAAAGCAACAATCCCAACTGACCCCTAGAACCCAATTTAATGAACAGGGTGTCCCATCCAGTGTCGTGGACTGTGTGAATGACTTTCAGGAATAAGAGAAAGAGGTGCTGCCTAGAAATAAAAGAGAGGCAGGAGCCTCCAGTGGCTTAATGGTCAGAGAAAGAACCTTAGGAAGGAGGTGCCACAAATGATCAAGCAGTTAAAAGTGGCAGTTGGAAATTTGTACCTTCAGACTTGCAAGATTCTGTTAATATAGCTTTAGAGTAAAATAGTAGCTGTTCAGCTTGTCATGTTTCCTGTCTTGTTTATCTGGGAGGACTGACACAATCTTCCCACTGCTACTTTTAACTGCTTGATCCTTTAGATCCATTAGAATGGTACTGCCCAAAGAAGCTTCCTATGTAGCTAAATGACATCTAAGGATGTTCTTACTAGATTAGCCTTTTACATAATCACAAATACATTCCTTTATACATGAAGTGTTGGAATTAGATGCCTTTAAAGGCTTGGATATGATGCACTTGCCTTGAATAAAATCCTCTGGTGTCATACCTCATGACTTCACCTCAAAATAAATAAATAAAGAAACCTGACTTAGAATGTCTGAATTTCTAAAGTTAACATTTCTCATTTTTGACATTCCTCTGACACTCTTCAGGAAAGTGATCTTCTTGTGACTTATCTCAACATACTTATTTATTTGGATAATATGTCTCTCCTTGGCCTCAAGAAGGGGGAAAAGACTTGTATTCCAAAGTGTATACAAGAATATTCTTGTATTCCAAATTAGACAGGAGTCATGAGAGTATTGTAGCTCCAGCTGAGCTGCTGTCAGCATTAGAATTTTTAAAATGCCCCTTTGGACCCAAGGTAACCGAAGGATCATTTTTAGGACGGTAGACTTTTTAACAACAAAAACTATGAAGTTTAATTAACATATAATTAAATTAAGAAAATGCATGATCTACTTTCAAATCAAGCCTTAGTCAAAAGATTTATAACAATAAATATAAATTTATTATTTATAACAATAAATCCAACATATCTACACATTATAAATGAAAAGTGTAAATATCTGTTACATAAACTATTTTTAATTAAACTCAAATGGCACTGTCTTACAAGGTTAATAATGAGCAAACAAAATATGCTATTGCATACCCAAATTTATACATGCTAATAAATATATATGCTCAGTAATATTAAGGTTTTTTTATGTCCATTTCTCTCCTTTCAAAGCTACTGATACTTATGCACACCAACTGCTTCATGTTCTTCGAGAAAAGCTGGCTCTATGACAGGCCAAGGTCTGAATATTTAACAAAACATCAAATGAAAATAAACCAGGGAAGAGTCCAATCACATTTCCTCATATTCCAGACTCAATCCAAATTGTTTATGCGAGCTTGATCGTTTTTCTGCACGTGTCATTATCAAACTAGGTAACATCATCAGTGCTTAGTTACATTCTCTTAGTTAAAACCCTTTTTTCTGTAAGACTGTAAAATAAGGATGCATCAGCAAATCACCCTGAAGGCAGAACAAATTTAACACATCTATACTAATCATTCTATCATCTAAATGGTGACCGCAGTAAGCAACCTCACTGAAAAAGTAATTTGTACAATTTCTTGTGATTTTATTGTCACAGTATTTTTAACTGAGACAAAAAAATCACTAGATAACAGGTGAACAGATAAATAAGTGCATAGTCTATTAACAAAGCCATATTCTTGTGACCTCAAAATGAAGTTTCTTCTCCAAAGAATAGGTACAATTAACGTCTCACAATGTAGTTTTGTCAAGGCTAAGTAATTCTTCATTTTTAAATCAAAGGAAATTATAAAGTTAAAAGAAAAAAAGGTGAAGTAACTTCTGACCTTCATTACAGCTATTAGTCAAAGGTATTATCCCTCATAATCCCTGTTTCGCAATTCAACACTTTTTCAATTGTCTAGTCTAAAAAAAATCCTAATTTTAGCTCTGTCCATTTTCAGTATTACCTACTCATATCATTTTTTATCATAATCTTGCTAGCCAACAGAATAATATCCTGTTCTATGAATTTATCCTTCATAACAGTGAGTACACTAAACACAAACAAATTATTCTGGGTGGTGGCTCTTCTCTTTCTATAACTTTCATTCCCTTTATAATAACTTTTCTTTATTTCAAATTTATAATCCATAAAATAATAGTTAAAGTAAAAGCTGGATATCTTTGGAAACCATTTTTCACTGTTAAGCCAATGTTTCTGCTGTAACAGGATGTGTTGGGTCTCTTGCAAAATTGTTTCATAAGTAAAGCTTTTGTTTCAGGAATATGAAAAACTAACATGATTTTTGAAACTTATTGCTTTTCGTTTCTCCTCCTAAGAAATATCCTACATCTGAAAGCCAAAGTATCAATATCAAATATCAATAAATAAAATACTTAATATTTCTGGTACACTCATTCCATATTAGGAATGAACCCCACAGGAAGGCAAAAGCTACTTTTATTGAGATTGGCTTATAGTAACAGACTTTTTCTAGTCTGATTATGATGTAGCTCCACCGTTTCTTATATTCATGTACGTTAGGGAGGTGTCTGTCTGAGCTTCTTCCACGTAATTTCTATTTGTTATGGACTTAAAATGTTTTTCTCCTTATCACTGCAAGCAGAGTAAACTGTATAAAAAAGCAAGGAGTGAATCAAGCAGGAACTTATGATTCATATACCTGAAAGTTGAGGCATGCTTATCAATTATGATTCAGAGCTTTGTCAGCTTTAGCTGTTCCAACTGCTCTATTTAGTTAGTTCAAGCACAGTGGGTGGGACTAAGCTAATAAGCTGCCAAGATTTTCCTCTTCTTGCGCCATAGTTTGTGAGAAAAAGGAAAGATTAGTCAGAATAAGCCATTATACCAACTATATGGATTCTGAGAACACTGATTACAGTTGGAACATTTCTACTTTTATCTAGATATATTAGATTTCAACTGCTATAATCCCCATCTAAAAAGAAGAAAGATATTATTATGCATAGATTTTAATATATTTAGGGGACCCCAACAATTATACATTAGTAAGTTGGGAACAAGGATCTAAGCAGTATTACTGACCTTGTAGGCATCCTTCTATTGTGAACAGAAAAATAGATAATATCAACCACAAAATCAAAAGATCACTAGAATTCCATTAAACATTGGGAACATTAGAACTATGCAGCTGTATCAACATTATACTGGTGGAATAAAATTATCAAACAACAGAATGTTGTTTTTATCTGACCAGGGGATTTCTATGAATAGCTGTACATTAAAATGAGTTTTAAAATATTTCTCTATTGGAAACAATACAATGATAAAAATATTACAAAGCTAAAAGTTTCCAAAAGAACTATGTTAAAAGCCAAGAACATCCTAATCAGTTTTTGCAAATAAAACACCAACGTTTACTTCCACTATATTATGTATACTTATTTTTTATTTTAATTTAATTGTAGCATATTGTTTTTAACTGGGTTTGCTATTCAGAGTTACTTATGCAAGATGGGCAACCATATAAATAAATAGCAATAAAAATATCAGATTGAAAGGAAAAGAATCAAAGAAACAAACTGGCAGCTGATTACAGATGGGGTTTCTCTAAGTTGCTCCTACATTTTATCCCTCTAAAATCTCAGAGGTACCTATTACAGTGGTACCTCACAGGACGACTAACTCATGTGAATCTCACAGGACAACCAAAAAAATTTAATCAAATTTATTCCGCTAGACAAGCCATGACTCACATGACAAGCAAACTGGGCATGATAACTTGCACGTCATCAGTCAGAGCACTCTATATTTCTTGTTCAGGCAGTAACCCCGCGTGAGAGTTCTGCCAGCTCTAACTCCATTCCCATACGGGTGGCAGCATGCATGTGTTCTGCCTATGCTGCCGCATGGTAGAAGGTCGACATTCCTGATTGCAATGAGCAACGCCCAATGAGCTCACGTGGGAAATCTCACAACGGAGCTCTCCTTTCTCATTGCATAAACAGCGCAAATTAAGTGAAAGGCATTCAAGAGATAGAACCCCCGAGACTTCAGACTCCAGATTCTCCCTCCAGGAAGACCCCTCCCCCTCCTTTCCTTTGCGCTAGCCGGGATATTCTCAAAGCGCACGCACATGTGCGCGCGCACACACACACACTAAAGCAAAAATTGTCCTTGTCAAAATAAAGCAGAAATTCCCCCTCGTCACTTCTCTGAGGCAAGAAACATCAAACTGCCCACAATGCCCAGAAAAGCTGAGGGAAAAGGTTAAGTGGTGGTGGCAGCAGATCCTCTGAGTCAGCAAGCAACAGCCAAGGCCAGAACCTGCCTCAAAGCAGATCTGTAAGTACTGGTTAGTTTGCTCTATTTCTGCTTTATATCGTGTGTTAATCATGGTTACTTGTTTCAGATGTTAGAGACATTCATTTCTACATCAAATTCTGTTGAAAATGTTTTTTTGGTGAATATTTTTGGAGCGTGGAATGGATCGTCCGATTTTCTATTGTTTTCAATGGGAAACCTTGTTTCGCTTTAAGAGCATTTCACGCGAAGAACGTTCTTCCGGAATGGATTAGTCACGTCTTGTGAAGCACCACTGTATCTGAAAAATAACATATTTCAGATGCCTGTTGAAAATTCACGTTTTCATCCAAAAAATGTGTATATTCTCCCTTAGAACTTTTAAAATTGGTTTAATTAAATCTATACGGGTTTAATACATTATTTATTTTACTGCTGTTTTAAGGTAAAACTGTTTTGAGATGCTTTAACTAGGAAGTGATATGTAAATATAATCAAAATACATGATGCTAAACTTATTTGCAAAATCACATGCAGGTAAAAGAAAGCCAGCTGGGTAAGTTATTAATATCTTAAGAAAATAAGCTGTCTTATTTCTGAATTTCAGGGACATCTTCATTTAAAAATATTTATTGCAACTTTGATGCTTCAAAAAAACATGTGATAAGAACATAAGAATCGAGTACACATTAGTCCAATATTTTGGCTTCATTGTGGCTATCCAAGATCTGACGGTACTCACCAAGCAATACAGGCATACTTCCCTTTCACAGTGGTTCTTCTGCAATTGTCATGCAAAGATATGTTGTCCTCAGTCAGTGATAACATTGAGTTTATTGTCAAATTGATTGTCAAAATATTTTTTAAAATACAAATACAGTGTCAACAAGATTATTCCACTCATGTGCATACTGTTGCTTCAAAAAACTCTAGCATACAGTTCAAATTCTGATGAAATATATTTCACAATCTCTGTTTTGTTTCAAACGTGGGATTCCAACAAAAAGCAAGCATCACCATCAAAGTTGAGATTGGGCTAAATATCTTTATACAATGGCTGAGGTTATTCTTTAGCTATGTTGGATTGATCTTCTAAGCTGTATTATTATGTAATTATATTATAATAATATATAGCTGATAGCTTTAACTACAGCTGGAAAAAAATACATGAAAAAAACATGAATATTTATGGCTTCTCCAGTAAGGTGCTGGAATAGAAGAATGCCAAGCTTGTGCTTAGGGAATGAGAACTGGCCATCAAAGGCCAAAATGAACAGGCTGTCTCACACATTCATAAAACCCCTTTTATAAAATTAAAATTATTAATATTTTAATAATTTGATATGTAAATCATGTTACATTACCACAATTGATAGCAGCAAATGCTCCTAAAAGGTCAGACAAATTAGGCAGGCAAAATTCCCTTTACCAAAATCATGACAGTGATTTACCAAAGTCAATCACAGTGCAACAAATGCCGTTTTTATCCCATGACTAGGTATGAAACGCAAATGAAAGAATCCAGATAATCCACTTTACCCAGGATTTTCAGCAATTTTCCTCACAACTTTCTTTAGAATCTTCCCTAAAATGAAGATATTGGAGATCTGGCAGAAGTTTGTCAACACAGCCAATCCAAGAGATAACATCTTCAGGAGACTAACCTGATAAGGTACTTGTAACTGCATCTGCATAACTAATCTGTCTTCCCTTCTCCCATTAAATTGTTAGATTGCAGGAAACCTTCTGGAATTATAAGATATCTCAGCTACATCATCCTAACAAATCCCCACTTTTGTAAACTAACTACCCTGTCCAAGGTGTGACGATACAACGTGTGCCAGCCTATATGAGGTAGGCCAGATATCAGTTGAAACAAGTCCACAGAAGCCATTAATTCTTCAGCTAATCTGCTATCTGTGCTTCAGGGAGCCTGAAATTCCCTCAGCACCAATAACTGAAAAAGGGAATGAATCCAATACTATCTTGGAGATGAATTCCAGATGCTGTCCACTGCACAAACTACATGGTATAGCACCCATAATTTCTCTATAAAACCTAACTTCAAAAATCATCACTCACTTCTAATCATCTGTCAAAGAGTCACCTAATCACATCCAATGTTTCTTGTGAAATCAGAATCATTCTTTTTCTTGACCATGGAATCATGACTGTTGAAAAATCAAAACTCTGATAGGCAAATTTCCAGTAGAGTTAGCATTACATTTGCTGCCCACTGGAGATAGGTGGCCAATAAATTTAAATAAATAAGATGTTGAACATCTTTCATAGTTAGTGTAAATCTTCATAGATTTACACTATAGATTTACACATAGATAGTGTAAATCTTCATAGATTTACACTATCAGCCAGTTATTTAGACTAGATTTGGTGTTTTTATTCATCTGTTGAACTCTTCCCAAGGGCCTGGGACAGGTAGATGATTTTTGATGGTGCTTGAGATATTGTCACAGGTTATAAGCTGTTTTAGGTAATGCTGCCTTTTACAATTGACTGATAGTGATTTTGTTAAAGTTGATGGTGTTCAAATGATGCTCCAAATATTTTAGGATTGCATCCAAGCTGCCTATTACTATTGGTACTAACAATTTTATCACAATTGTTCTACTTTTATTTGCAGGCCCTTGTATTTTGTGATTTACTCTAGTTCTTTCTCTTCTATTCTGCTGTCTCCAGGTACTGTCACGTCCACTATCCAGACTTTTTTATGTTTCGTATTGACAGTTGTTAAGTCTGGGGTGTCATGTGGCAAGTGTTGTCTGCTTGAATTCTAAAGTCCCAGAGCACTTTAGTGTTTTCATTTTCTATTATTTTATCTATTTAATGGTCTCACCAATTCTTGCTTGCAGGCAAATGGTATTTCTTGCAAATACTACAATGCATCATTGTTGCTACTTTGTCATCCAATTGTTTGCAGTCAGTCTGTTAAATCTTCTTGAAATAGCTAACTAGGTAATCCATTGTTTCTTCAGCTTCTTTGCAGAGGTGGCATTTGTTGTTTGTTGCTGTCTTCTCAATTCTGGCTTTGTAAGCATTTGTTCTTAAGGCTTGGTCTTGTGCAGCCAGAATGTGCCCTCTCTCTCTACAACTTTCCTGCTCTTAGCCATTGCCAGGTCCTGTTAATTGCTCTGCCTATTTTTTTAAAAATGTACTGACCATTTAATACTTTGCCTTTCCATGTCTCCTTTCCATTCTTCATTTGGTTTTTCTTGTAGACCAGCTTGATCTCTCAAGTACTCAGTAAGTCTTCATGGTATGCTTGCTTCGGTGTATGCTAGCTTCGGTGCATATATTCTTCACTGACCTTCAGATATCCTTCCACTGATCTTTTTTCATCTTTAACTGTCCAGTGTACTTGCAACATACCACTCCCACCTATTTTCCTTAGAAAGTAGAATCTGCCACCATCACTGCGTGGATGAAGGGCATGATTTGTTGCCATTATTTTCCCAGTCTTACCCTATCCAAGGCATTTAGCTCTGCTTGAGTCTAGTCCACTATTCCAACTGTGTATCTAATGCCTGGAATTGCCCAGGTGTTAATCAACTTGATGATATGTCCTTCACTGAATTTGGATTTTAAGATCTTCACTCTCATGAATGTATTTTTCTTCTTAACTTCAGTGTGCTCGATATTGGGAACTTGAAGTTGGTCCAGGTATTTGTATAGATCATCTTCATCCAGTCTGTTAATATTATTTCCACAGGGCATCTTAATTCCATTAATTCATACTATTATTCCACAGTTGATGGTGAGGGTGGCACATTTGTCCAGTCCAAACTCCACTGCAAAATCTTGGGTGCATATACGGACAGTGTTGAGCAGCAATTCTATTTCAGATGCTGTTTTTCCACACAGCTTCAGATCATTCACACTTAAAGGAGATGGGATAGCCTGTCAGATGATAGAGGAATCAGTCCAATTACAAACCGTAGTGATGAGACTGGGTCTCCTTGAAAGATTCCTTAGAGTACTTGGACATCTGTCAACAAATGGGCAACAGGACTTAGGAGTTATTGGAAGAACAACCACCACAAACAAGAGAAAAGTATACTGTGTTTGAAAATTGAACCATCATGACCTCCTATTATAAATCAGAACCAACAACACAGGGATACTTAAAACAAATGTTTGAACTATGAAAAAAAAATATTCAGACTCAAATATCACTAAACAACTATTTATATATCAAATGAGATTCATAACTAGAAATAAAATATTCAGCAATATAGAGCTGGAAGACATTCTGAAAAATTGTGAAAATGTAAGATTCCAAAACAATAGTACTATAGTAGAAGAAACCTGATCATGGCAACTGGTCACACCACTTCCTGGCAAACAGAAGGGAAGAAATGGAAGCAGTGGAAGATTTTACTTTCTTGGGCTCCAAGTTCACTGCAGACGGTGACTGCAGCCATGAAATTAAAAGACGCTTGCTCTTTGGGAAGAAAGCTATGGCAAACTAGGACAGGATATTAAAAAGCAGAGACATTACCTTGCCAATAAAGGTCTGTATAATCAAAGCTATGGTTTTCCCAATAATAATGTATGGCTGTGAGAGTTAGACCATAAGGAAGACTGAGCATCGAAGAATTGACGCCTTTGAATTGTGGGACTAGAAAAGAGTCCCTTGGCTGGAAGGAGATCAAACCAGTCAATCCTACAGGAAATTAACCCTGACTGTTCATTGGAAGGGCAGATTCTGAAGGTGAAGCTCATTGGAAAAGATTGTGATGCTGGGAAAGACTGAAGGCAAAGAAAGAGAAGGCAGAGGATGAGATGGTTAGATAGCATTGTAGACACAATGGGAAGACTCTGGGAGGCAGTGCAGGACAGGGAGGCCTGGTGTTCTGTGGTCCATGGGGTTGCAAAGAATTGGACACAACTGCACGATTGAACAAGAAGAAACTCAGATAACAATTGGAAACAGAGAGGAAACAGCTGATATGATCGACAGAAAGAAGTTTAAAGAACAACAAACCAATACAGTCCAGCATTGAAACGACCTATGAAGTGACCTCCCCCATCCTCCTGGCAAGAATTAAAAAACTTCACACCGATAATGAAAGATATGAATATAGGATATGAATACAGGTAATCCTTGACTGTTTGCTTGTCGGTTCAAATTGACAGTTGACTTGACAGTTTAAATTAACAACTGAAAAAGTCAGTTATGATTCAAATTCAAATTTATGACCTTTCCTGCGTCCCCATGGTCACATGATCACAATTCAGGTGCTTGACAACCACCACTGGTTAAGCTTGATTCTTACTTATGACTGCATGATTCAATTTATGACCAATTATAACATGATCAGGACCAATCACATGAAGACTCAACTTACAACTGGAATGACTTATGACAGAAACTTCGGTCCCAACTGTGGTCATAAGTCAAGGATTACCTGTAAGGCACTTGTAAGGATTTAAATAAATCTACTGAAGAGATCATTCAGCTTGCCTACAGTACAGCAGTGGTGATTATAGAAGAACTGGGTATCAAAATTAGAGAAGCAAAATCATATTCAATTCCAAAATGGAAAATGAGACTGGAGGTCAAGATAAAGAAATTAAGATATGAGTAATTTAAAGAACATAGAGAATTTAAAAAAACATAGAAGTGTGGTAGCACAAATGATTAAGATGCTTGGCTTGTTAGCTGGAAGGTCAGTGGCCCGAGTTTGAGACCAGATGCTGCCATGTAACAGGGTGAGCTCCTTTTGTTTGCCTCAGTTCCTGCCAACCTAGCAATTCAAAAGCATGCAAATTCAAGTAGATAACTAGGTACCACTAGTTAGGTCTGTGCACCTTTGGTCTGTGCACCTTTGGCATCTAGTCATGCCAGACACATGATGCTTCAGTTTGGAAACGGAGATGACCACTGCACCCTAGAGTTGGTCATGACTAGCAGGGAAACCTTTACCTTTTTTTTAATTTAAAAAAGATGAAAGATCAAAAATTGAAGAATATAAGGATTAAAAAATATTGGCTTAGCAGCAGAAAAATAAAGAAAAAGCAACAAATCACACCAATAAATTGAATACAGTGAGGCACAAATCATCCAGTTTAAGCAAACTCAGCTATTTCAATCATAGCAGAGGCAATTCTACAAAAGCATAAATGGGCAATATAAAATTCTGAAAATGGAAAACTAAACAAAAAGAAAACAACTGAGTTTTAGAAAGTTCTACGGAAACTCAAAAATATTATAATAAAAATGCTGGATAGATAAAAATAATTTGAAAATTAATTTAGTGACAATCACATGGAAGAATAAAAAAATGCTTAAAATCAAGTGAAAAGGATTAAAAATTGGACATCTGGAAACAATCAATTGCATGGCTTTTGGCTCAGATATGTGACCAACTTACATCTGATTATAACTAAATGGTTTAAAGAACTAGGAGACATCAGCAACTGCTTAATAACTGGCAAAATTTATATGATTCAAAAAGATCCAGCAAAAGGGACAACACCAGGAAACTGAGGCCAATAACATGTTTGCCTACAATGTGTAAATTACTTGTGGGCATAACAGTGGACAACATCCAAGATTATTTAGGAAAAAAATAACATTCTTCCAGTAGAAGAGAAATGAAATAAAAGGAAAAGTAGAGGTACAAGAGATCAACTCCTGATTGATAAAATGGTTTTAGGGAATTGCAAAAACCAGAAAACCAATTTATACATGGTCTGGATTGATTATAAAAATGTGTTTGATTTATTACTACATAGTTGGATTGTTAAATGTTTGGAAACACCTGCTGTCAAAAAAAACATTAGAATGTTTATAGAAAAAAACAATGAAGCAGTGGAAAACCAAACTGACTGAAAATGAAAATATAGATTTGTTAACATTAGTAGAGGCATCTTCTGAAGTGACTCATGGTTACATTAATTTGTCATTGCTATGATCCCACTTTCAATGATTTTGTAGAAAAAAAAATGGCTATCAAACAGCAAAAAATGCTAATAAAATCTCACACTTGGTTTATATGGATGATCTCAAACTTTACGGAAAATATGAAACTGAAATCCAGTCATTAACAAACACTAAGAATTTTTAATACAGATATAGTAATGGTATTTGGCCTAGAGAAATGTGCTACAGTAGCAATGAAGCAGGGTAAAATCATAAACAGTAATGGAATTGACATGCTGGATGATCAAATCATCAGGAGCCATCAGGGTGAAGCCTACAACCGTCTGAGCATTTTACAATTGGATAACATTAAGCAGGATAAGTTAAAAATGAATAAAGAATATATTCAAAGAGTGAGAAAATTGCTAAAGACAAAATTGAACAGTGGAAATATCAAAACTATCAATGTCTGGATAATACTTGTGATACAATACACTGCTGGAATTATTAACTGGATACAAGCTGAAATGGACAATTTGGATTGAAAACAAGAAAACTCATGCCTACTCACTAGGTGTTATATCCCCATGATGAGAATAATAAATTATAACTACCCTGCAGAAATGGAGGTTTACTTAAGTCAAACAAACTGTTGAAGAAAAGCTTGCATTGGCTTTTATAAAAGACATCTACAAACAAGCACTGATGCAAGTTAAACATTGGAACTTAATGAATGTACAAGAAACAAAACAAGAATAATGAAGTAATGAAAAAAAGCATGAACAGAAGTCTGGCAAAGAAGAATATTATAGGGTCAATTTATACGAAAGATCAAGGGGAAGGTGGATAAAGATAAAACCTGGCAATGGCTTACAACTGGAACATTAAAAAAAGAAACTGAAGGCTTGATTTTGGCTGCTTAAGAGTGAACAAATGCAAACAAAGACAGAATTGAAAAATCATTAAATGATTCAAAGTACAGATTGTACAAAGAAGCAAAGAGTAGATCATATATATAGCTCATACAAGAAAACTGCAAACTGATTTTAAACAGCAGTGTAACAAAGTTGCCATCTGCAAATTTTATCATGTACCAGAAATGAAAAATTGGTGGAATCATATTGCTGAAAAAGTTAGTTGAAAATGAACAAATTAAAATATTGTGGGATTTCCAAATGCAAACCAAGAAAATCTTGGTTCATAACACCAGATTTAACTGTAATTGAAGAAAATGTAGATAATTGGTGTGGCAATACCAGGAGATAGTAGAACAAAAGACAAAGCATTGGAGAAAATCACAAAATATCAAGATCTGAAAATTGAAGTTGCAAGATTTTGGCAGAACCAGCCGTTGTGGTTTCACTGGGTACCATAACCAAAAAAAATCTGCACGTTGACAAAATGTTAATCTGTCAGTTACAAAAGGCCATATTGCTTGGATATGCACACATACTATGTGTATGATATTACAATATCCTAGGTTCTTGGGAAGCACTCAATGTGTATGAAAGCAAACACCAGCTAAATCTGGCAGCTGTGATTTCACATTGCTATATATATTTACTAATTATTATCATCTTCACCCACCAGTTCTTAATTATACATGTCAGGTCCACTTGTTCCTCCTTTACTTGAAATTATAGCCATAACAGAGAAAAACTAAAAACAAATACATGAAATGGATATGTGACATTTCTTATTACTTCAAATCATTCAACAAAATGGAGTACCCATCTTAAGATGAAGCTTAATCAGCAAATATAAATTTAACAATAGAATAAAATAATTAAATACAGTGGAACCTCAGATTGCGAACACCTCGGTGCGCAAGATTTTCGCAAGACGAGCAAAATTTTTTAATAAAATTTAATTCAGTTGATGAGCAGCAACTCGCAAGATGAGCTCGTGCGGGAAATCTCACAATGGAGCTGATGGTTCTTCTCTCTCGCTGCATAAAAAGCATAAATTAAGTGAAAGGCATTCAAGAGAAAAAACCCATAAGACTCAGATTCCAGATTCTCCTTACAGGCAGTCCCCTCCCCCTCCTTCACACCAGCCAGGCCTGTTCTCAAAGCGCGCACGCACATGCTCACAAAAACACACATACGTATCCCCTCGTCGCCCATCTCTTCTCCCCTCTCATAGCACGGAGGCAGGTTAAGTCAAGAAACATTTCCAAACCACCCAGGAAAGACCTCCAGAAAGATGTTGCTGAGGGAAAAGGCCGCTTTGCCTCGAGCAGCAGCAGATTCTCTGATCCAGCAGGGGGTGCCAGATAGCAGACAGCCTAGCAGCAGCAGAGGCCAGAACCTGCCTCGAAGCAGATCCATAAGTGCTGGTTAGTTTGTTCTATTTCTGCT
>JANHZU010001939.1:79389-94020 GCA_032468055.1 Acrochordus granulatus
TTCAAGCCAGCTTTTGCACTCTCCTTTTTCACCCTCATCAAGAGGCTCTTTAGCTCCTCTTCACTTTCTGCCATTAGGCAAATATAAAATTAAATTTTTGCAAACTGTAATGACTCTGAATGCAAAATCAGTACAATTCTATACAGGAGAACAGAATATTTAATATACCTCACTTTTCTCTATTCCCCCAGTAAGGCACAACATGATGTGGTTATGGGGCTTGTGTGTTCTGAGAAAGATGAGAGCAATGCCAGAGGTTCAACAGTACTGGACAGATCTCATCAGAGAAGCCAGATAAATCGTGTCTCCCTCCCTTAAAACATTTGACACGGAATTTACAGAAAGCCATACTGGCTTGGTCATCACCCAGGTCAACAAGGAACACACTAGATGTTGGGGTTCCTAGACATCTGGTGAAAAAAGGCTACAGGACTTGGGAGAAGAAATGGCAATCCATTCCAATATCCATGCCAAGAAAACCCCATAGACTAAAAGGCTAAAAGATATGATGCCAAAAGATAGGCCCCTAAGGTCAGAAGGTGTCCAATATGCTACTGAAGTGAAATGGCATATTGGCTGGGCCAAAGCTGAAAGGATGTTCAGCTATGAATGTGTCTGGAGGTGCAAAGAAAGTCTTAGGCTGTAAAGAACAATACTGCCTAGGAACCTGGAATGTAAGATCTATGAATCAAGGCAAGCTGATGTGGTCAAACATGAGATGGCATCTTGGGAATCAGTGAACTAAAATGGACCGGAATGGGCAAATTTAATTCAGACGACCATTCTATCTACAACTGTAGACCAGAATCCCTTAGAAGAAATAGAGTAGCTCTCACAGCCAATAAAAAAATGGGAAAAGCAGTACTGGGGTACAATCTCCAAAATGACAGAATGATCTGGTTTGCATCCAAGACAAACCGTTCAACATCACAAGTCTATGTCCCAACCACTGATGCCAAAGAGGCTGAGGTTGTCCAGTTTTAGGAAGGCCTACAACACCTTCTAGAACTCACACCAAAAAAAGATGTGCTCTTCCTTATAGGGGATTGGAATGCTAAAGTCAAAAGATAGCCAGAACATGCAAGTTTGGTCTTGGAGTACAAAATGATGCAGGACAAAGGTTAAGATAATTTTGTCAAGAGAATAAGCTGATCATACACTTTTCCAACAATCCAAGAGGCGATTCTACATATGGATATCACCAGATGGTCAATACTGAAATCAGATTGGTTGTATTATTTACAGCCAAATATGGAGAAGTTCTAGACAGTCAGTAAAAATAAGACCTGGAGCTGACTGTGGCTCAGATCATGAGCCACAGTCAAATTTTAGTGCAAAATTTAGGCTGAAATTGAAGAAAGTAGGGAAAACCATAAAGCCCTTCAGTATGAACTCAGTGATATACCTTATGATATATAGTGGAGGGGAGGAATAGATTTAAGGGATTATATCTGGTGGACAGAGTGCCTGAAGAACTATGGACAGAAGTGCATAACATTGTACAAGAGGTAACTACTAAAACCACCGCAAAGAAAAATAAATGCAAGAAAGCAAAGTTGCTGAGGAAAGAGGAAAGTGAAAGGCAAGGGAATTCACCCAACTACATGCAGACTTCCAGAGAACAGCAAGGAGAGATAAGAAGGCTTTCTTATATGAACACTGCAAAGAAATAAAGGAAAACAATAGACTGGTAAAGACTAGAGATCTCTTCAAGAAAATCGAAGATATCATGGGAAAGTTTTGTACAAAAATGGACATGATAAAATACCAAAATAGGAACCTAACAGAAGCTGAAAAGATAAAGAAGAGGTGGCAAGCATACAAAGAAGACCTATACAACAAAGATCTAAATGTCCCTGATAATCACAATGGTGTGGTCACTGACCTAGAGCTGAACATCCTGCGTACGAAGTCAAGTGGGCCTTAGGAAACATTACTAATAATAAAGCTAGCGCAGATGACGGTATTCCAGCTGAATGATTAAAAATCCTAAAAGATGATGCTGGTAAAATGCTGTACTCAATATGTCAACAAATTTGGAAAACTCAGCAGTGGCCACAGGATTGGAAAAGGTCGATTTATGTTCCAATCCCAAAGAAGGGAAGTGCCAAAGAATGTTCAAACTACCGTAAAATTGTTCTAATTCTACAACCAGGGACACCGAGTTAGCAAAGGTATGCTTAAAATTCTATAATATGTGAACCGAGAACTTCCAGAAGTACAAGCTAGGTTTCAAAGAGCAGAGGAACTAGAGACCAAATAGCTAACATTCACTGGATCATGAGAAATCAAGGAAGTTCCAGAAAAACATCTATTTCTGCTTCCTTGACTATACTAAAGCCTATGGATCACAACAAACTGTGATAAGAGATGGGAGTACCAGACTACCTTAGCTACGTCCTGAAAAACCTGTATGCTGGTCAAGAAGCAACATTTAAAACTGGACATGGAACAATGGATTGGTTAAAAAATGGGAAAGGAGTACGACAAGGCTATATTGTCACCCTGCTTGTTTAACTTATACACAGAGTACATATGTGAAATGCTGGGCTTGATGTATCACCAACTGGAATTAAGATTGCCAGGAGAAATATCAACAACCTCAAATATGCAGACAATACCACTCTAAAGGCAGAAAATGAAGAAGAACTAAAGAGCATCTTGATGAGGGTGGAAGAGGAGAATGCAAAAGCTGGCTTGAAACTCAACATCAAAATAACTAAGATCTGGCATCAGGTCCCATCACTTCCTGGCATATAGAAGGGAAGAAATGGAAGCAGTGTCAGATTTTACCTTCTTGGGTTCCAGGATCACAACAGATGGTGACTGCAGCCATGAAATTAAAAGATGCTTGCTCTTTGGGAGGAAAGCTATGGCAAACCTAGACAGCATATTAAAAAGGAGAGATATCACTTTGCTGACAAGGACTGTATAGTGAAAGCTATGGTTTTCCCAGTAGTAATGTATGGCTGTGAAAGTTGGAACATAAGGAAGAATGAGCATTGAAGAACTGATGCCTTTGAATTGTGGTGTTGGAGAAGATTCCTGAGAAACCTTTGGACTGCAAGGAGTTCAGACAGTCAGTCCTATAGGAAATCAACCCTGACTGTTCATTGAAAGGACAGATATTGCAGTTGAAACTCAAATACTTTGGCCATGTAATGCAAAGAGAGGACTCATTAGAAAAGACTATGATGCTGGGGAAGATTGAAGGCAAAAAGAAAAGGGGACAGCAGAGGATGAGATGGTTAGACAGCATCTCATGATGGGATGGTCATCCTAGACGTGATGGGAATGGATTTGGGCAAACTCTGGGAGGCAGTGCAGGACAGGGAGGCCTGGCATGCTGCAGTCCATGGGGTCGTGAAGAGTCAGACATGATTGTGCATCTGAACAATGATAAAAATAGTGGAAAATGGCCAAATTCCAGATAAGGAAGTAATGTTTTTAAAAGTGAGGGTGCGAAGAAATCAGCAAACTGTTCTCAAAACATAATTGTTTTCCAGAAAAGGTAAAACCCACCTATTGATGATACTACACCCTTATATGATCCAGCTTCTGAACAAGAAAAACCTCCTATTCAAAATTAATAAAGGCTCAATTGTTTCATACCCCTAACTTGATAAAAGATAAAGGTGACCCTGCCAGTTGTGAAAGGTGACTCTAGGGTGAGGTGCTTATCCACATTTCCAAACCAAAGAGCCAGTGTTCATCCTGGGATGCTTCCATGGTCATGTGGCTGGCATGACTAGATGCCAAAGGCGCACGGACACTGTTACCTTCCTGTCCGAAGGGACGCTACCTATTCATCTACTCGCTCTTGTGCTTGCCAGCAAGCTGAGCTCTTAACCACCTGTGCCACCGCGCCTCCAACTTGAGCACTATTTAAATTGAAATTAAAAACTGATCCTGATCTCAAAAAAAGTGGACTCTCACAGTGCCCAAAGCAGAATAACTGATATGGGTAGTTTTGGGTCAAAACTAAACATGATAGACATCAGGTGACAGCTTTCTCTCCCATTTACTGTAATCTCCTCTGAGCTCAGATTAATGTTTTTCAGTTTTTCAATCTGGTCCACACTCCTGGTATCTTCTGACAGTCTTTTTGAAGTCAGTCAAGGAAAACCAAAAATTGTCACATAACTGGATGGAGATGGAGACAGAGAAAGAGAATGAGAAAAAGAGAGAGGGAATGAAGGAGAGAGAAAAAGAAAGAGACAAAAAGTGCTTATCAAAGACTGGGACACCCAGGCAATTGAGAATTCTAGAGATGATGTTGGAAAGATTAAAGTTCAGAATGAGCCAAATGATTTATTTTAGTTCCTATCACGGACATTTCATTTTGAGCACTTATGTTGCTCATAAACTATAAACTACTAGCATAATCTCTGAGAATCTTGTGAAAGCATCCAGCATAAATATAATAAAGGAATGTGGTTAAAGATGCTATGAACAATTAAAAAAAATTAACAATTAAAAAAATTAACAATTAATAAAAGCTTCTTCAGAACTGTTCAAAATAAAAGCAAGAGAAAAAGAATCAATATTCAGCTGATTGTGAAGATAACTACTATGACAAAGAAAGTTATTCAACATCAATTAATTTTCTGTTTTGAGTCATTTTCTGTGCACTTGGACATCAAAATCATGATTTAGTCACATGTATGTACATGATGTAAATTGTTATAAAGCATCTTTCTATGATCCTTATACTCAGCAATGCAATTTCATAGCTTGTTTATGAGCTCCTACACTGCACAGAATAATATTAACATGCATAAGTAAAATTGGGCTTGGTTTACGCTTGTGAAATAGAGGCCAAAATGGGCCAACATGAGGACAGAATGACAGAATCAGTGAAGGATACGCAGTATCCCTAGGTATCTCACCTAGCAGGTGAGAAGACAGGACGTGCCCCTTCACACAACATGCAGTTGAGATTTGGGAGGTGCGTGAAGTCTGCTTACCTAAAAGCTCTAGCACTGGGTAGGTATGCATCAACGCCTATGTGCAGTTGCAAAGAAGTATAAAGCAGCCCTAGGCTGCCTTTTATCTGTTTCCTTTGCTGTATCTCATTGCCCTGTCTCTGGAGTTCATTCCTACATATCATTACAAGATCAATGAAAGAGAATCCAACTTTTAACAGGAGTAGCTTTTCATGTAAAAATTGTTTTTTTTTTTAGAATGTCTGATTTTTCCAAAATTATTATTTTTTAAATAATAATGACAGTAACAGGTCAGGTTGTTTTTTCTCTTGCAGACTCTAAGACACATATGCTACTCAATATTTAAAGTGTCTCATGCTGATCTTTCTAAATTTTCATATATTTTTTAAAAAATATATAAACTATTTTAATTATAAATATAATTAAAATGTGCGTTCTGTTGTTGTTAAAATAATAATATATTTTGCATTGTTTATTGAAGGACAAACATGATTATAATACAATTTCTAGCAATGGTTCCTAGCACATGACAAAAACATCCTCTGAAAATTTACAAATTGGAGCAGTTTTAGCTGTTAATTATTTTACAGGAATGTATTTGCTTCATATACCAAATTCATTGTTCTGCTTTTTTATTATTTTTTAAAAACTAACTAATTGTGTTAAAAGCATATACAGTACTTTCTAAAAATAAAATCCTTTCTTTTGAATAGTAGGTAGCATGTATTCAGATTATATCAATGCACTTTTATTATAAATGATTATGGAACCTTCTTGACTAATGAATAATGTAATTTAAAATATAACATTGGCTATTATCAACTAGCAATAAGTTATTTAAATAATGCCTTGATAAATATGATTTTATTTCAAATTATTATATGGTTTAAATCAAATCCACCCTGTCAAGAGGGTACATAAACATCTATATCTGAACTGAATGTTTGCCTGGCTTTAAAGATGATACAAATAATTTCAAACAGATCTTTACTGATTTGTGTTTCTTTATAGATTTTTGGGACCCTTTGGCTATGTTTTTTGTTACTAGTAAAACTTGTTTTTCATTGTTAACTTTTCAGGATTCAAACCAAAACAACTGGCTTTATCATACTGTGACTGTGTTATGTAGACAACCACAGTTCTCATTGCTGTCACAATAAAAATTCAAAGGTATTAGTATCTCAGTCCTTACCAATATACTGTAAATATATACCTAGGCTTGTTCTAGTAAAGCTGGCTTTTTCTACAGTACAGTAATTGCTGAAAGAAAATGCATTACTCAACAAGTTGATTATTATTATTGGCAGCCAAACTCTTTCACTATAATTAGACAGTTGTCAGGAAACAATTGTTTCCAGTTCCAGTCGAGAGAGGTCGTGGTCAAAGTGCCTTCTTATTTCTGGAGGGGAGTGAGTTTTACAGGCTTGATTCCTAGATCAAATCAAATAAATATTTATTCGGTCATACTAGTAAATAAAGCACAAGAGTTGAATCTAGATATATTTTTCTTTCTATTATTAGCTTCTGCCAGGAATATTACTAGATTTGTTAGATTCATAAAATTTAATACTAAAAGAATTAGAACAGGCATTAGCATCTTTAAGGTCTCATTTAAGAAAACTCTGGCTGGAAGGAATGTTTAGCTTTCACTTAAGGTTAAGACCTGGGTGTAGAACTTCCTCAGACCAGTCTTTCAAAACTTACTTGCCCCTTTCCTTCTGCACTAAAGTCCTGCATTATTTTATCTCTGGGATGACAGGACTGTCAGCTGATAGGATGGGAAACTGAGGAGGAGTCCAGAGAAATAATAAAAATGACACTCACCCTTTCTTTTAGAGCAGTGTTTCTCAACATTGGCAACTTGAAGAGGTATTGATTTCAACTCCCAGAATTCCCCAGCCAGCAAGTTGGCTGGGGAATTCTGGAGCTGAAGTTTACACATCTTCAAGATACCAAGGCTAAGAAATTGTTCTAGAGCAAGGAGCCACCATGGCCAGAAAAGATTCAAATGCTCGGGTTGGGAAAAATATAAATGATCCAGAGAAGTACCATATAATTATATTGAAAGCTCTTACCATTGCCAGGGCTGTCACTGTCCACCCCAACCAGACTTAAATGCTTGGATACCAAATACTCCTGGCCAATTAACTGCTGTCCTGGCAAGCAGAAGAAACATTGTGTTTTCAAGTGCTAGAGAAGTAGAGAATGCATGCAATATGTTTTTTTTTGTGGGGGGAGTGTTTATCTAGTAGATTCTGTTATTTCACCTATTTCTTTGCTGGCTATCAATTAGTAACACTATGTGAAATGAATTCATAATGCAGTGAAGGAAGTAGTTAGCATGAAAGAAGGAAAAAGCAAATTTGCTTACATTTCTGTATCTTTCTCCCAGTTAAAAAGAAAACCGCTGCTACATAAAACATTTCTAATTTAAGAAGAATTCAACTGGATATTTAATAGGCATTAATTCTTTATTTTAAGGTCTGCCTACCACCACCACCAGTCCAAAAAATGTCCCACAACTATTACTGTAGAAAGTAGACAAAAACCAGAGGGAAAGTCTGGGAAACCAAAGCAGCTGAAACAACTCTGTGTCATGTCCAGACCTGACTGATATGAGTCCAGATATTCCATTTCATCTAGGCTGTTCTATAACTGGCCCTACATTATCATCTAAGCCACCTTTGTCACAAAGGATAGATTTAAGACTGGGCAATTGTTATCTAATATATCTAGATCCAGAGAAAGGTAAAAGTAAAGGTTTTCCCTGCTAGTCATGGTTGACTCTAGAGAATAGTGCTCTTCTCTAATTCACAGCCAAGGGAGCCAGCATTTCTCTGAAAATACTTCTGTGGTCATGTGGCCAACATGACTATATCACTATTATCTTTCCCACTTAAATTAGGTAGTACCTTCTTATCTACTTGCATTTTTACATGCTTTTGAACTCCTAGGTTGGCAGGAGTTGGGGCAACTAATGGGAGTTCACCCTGTTGTGCAGCACTTGGGTCTCAAACCCAAGCTGCCAACCTTCCGGCTGACAAACCCAGCATCTTAACTGCTTGGCCACCACTTCTCCCACAGATTCAGAGAGGGTCCATACAAAATAATGGTATAAAAGTTCATGTCTTTGGATGACTATTAGGGGGAAAAGGCAGAATATTATTGTAGTTGTACATTATAGGCCACCCAATCAAGCAGAGAAAATGGATGAACTTTTTGAAAATCTTATTAACTTATTATGTACAGGAAACACACCACTATAGTAATAGGAGACTAACTACCCTGACATCAATTGGGAAGCAAACACTGCAATGAGTGGGAGATCGAATAGGTTCCTGATATGCCTAGTTGACAACTTCAACTATTTCAAAACTAAAAATTCAAAAGGAAGAGGAAGGAACTAGAAGATCAGCTATACTGGACTTAATTCTTACTAATAAGGATGAAATGATTGAGGGGGTAAAAATTATAGGAATTTTAGGGGAGAGTGACCATGCCATTTTAGAATTTAACATAATGCAGGCAAAGGCAACTGAGCAAAGAAAGACTTTAGATTTTAAGAGACCTGACTTCAACAAACTAAGAGAAGAATAGGAAGAATTCCATAGAAATAATTCCAGAGGATAAAACAGTTCAGGATGCCTGGGAAACCCTGAAAAATGAGATAATAAATGCCTAAACGAAAACAATACCCCAGATAAAGAAAAACAAGAGACATCAGACAAGACCACTATGTTGCACAAAGAACTTTTTGACAAGCTGAGGGAAAAGAAGGACAAATATAAAAAATGGAAAGGGAGCATATAATGAAACAGAATACCAGTAAATAGCCCAAATCTGCAAGGACAGAGTTGACTTGCAACAAGTGCCAAAAAAATAACATTTCTTTCAATACGCAAGGAACAGGAAGAAAGTCAAAGAAACAATCGATCCACTAAAAGGGGAAGATGGCATGAAGGTGCTGGGCAGCAGGGAGAAAGCAGAACTATTAATACCTTCTTTGCATCTGTCTACACAAAGGAAAAAATAATCCAACCTATCAAATACAACACTGTGGGAGAAAGAACGGGACTGCAGATCAAAATAGGCAAGGAATTGGTAAGAAAACCAATCTACTTTGGATCAGTTTAGATCTCCTGGACCTCATGGTTTACATTTCAGGATACTAAAGGAGCTGGCAGATGTGATCTATGAACTATTGAATGAAATTGTTCAGAGCTCCTGGCCACAAGGAAACTGACAAGACTGGAAAACAGCTGATGTGGTTCTAATATTCAAAAACGGGCTGGGTGAAGAGGATCCAAGAAACTACAGACCAATACTTAGGAAACATCAAAAACTGGGTACTTGACATCAATACCTGGAAAAATCTTGGAAGAAATAAGCAGCAGATTTCTGAATACTTAGAAATGAACAAGAAGAAACCAGCATGGGTTTGTTTGAAACAGGTCAAGCTAAACAAATCTTTTTGCCTTCATTGATAAAGTGACCAAATTAGTGGACCTGAGGAAATGCTGTGGATATAGTGTACAGTACTTGGATTTCAATAAGGATTTGATAAAGTGGATCATAGCCTACTTCATAGAAAGATAGAACAAAGTGGAATAGACAATCTTACCCAGATTTGAAACTGGAACTCCAGCTGTGGCATTGCCCTGCCATCTTGTGGTTGCCATAAAATTCAACCTCCCTTTCAGTGGCTTTCCTGGTTTTGCACACATTTTTCAGAAAGCCTCCTTTGGTAAAAGGGCTGGACCCCTTTAACTGACAAGACAAAAGAAACTGAAGATAATTGTTCTCCAAAGAGCAACTTGTCAGCTTTTCATGAACAGTTTAAAAACAAAGAAAAACAACAACATGTTCCTATGGTTTCAGTGTATGCCATGAAGTGGTTGGTGTTCAACTTCTAATCAAGGTTAGAAAGCATTAGAGTATTGAGTTTTGCAGTGTTCATGCCTCCAATCTTCTTTCAACAAGCAAAGTGAACAAATTTTTTTGGGTGTATATTTCACATTGATTATATACATACAGAATGGAAAATTCAACCATGTTATTGTCAATGATTTATGCCTATAAAATATTTGTGGTTCATATCTGCTATATTGTCACAGTTTTTTCTCCTGTGTTGCTGATCCTGGACTGTTTGATGGATTTCACCCATCAAATATCACACTAATTTCAAATCAAATGTATTACAGTTTTGCACAATATGTGAAGCCAGACTTGATAATTATGCTAAACCATAATGTGGTTCATTTGGATTGTACAAAATTGGCTAAGGTAGTTTGGATAATCATGGATTATTCTCAGTGCAATTTATAAACCAAATGACAGAGGACATAGAGGTGGAAGCTTTTTTGTAGTGATATTATGAAAATGGAATAAGACATAGGGAGCTTTTAATCAGGCTCATGGCTTGCTATTAATAATGGCTTTGAGCCTATGACCTTATCACCTCTGAGGCTCTCTCTGTTCCCAGGTTTCTTGGCTATCAGGTGGATATTCTCTACCTAAATCAAATAGAGTAAGTATCCAAGAAGTAATTGACCAATTACAGCTTTGTTTGCATTATTCCTGATGCAGTACTGGGTATGGCTTTGTTCCTACTGATCAATAAAATGGGATATCAGGAAAGCCAGAGTTCAAAATGTGTCTTTATGCTTCCCTTTGTTTTATACTCATATACTTTCTTGCCAACCTCTTCAAGAGAGATAAAATAATGTCTTCATAACTTCATAAAGGATTTGATTCAAACTTGCTTTCCTTTAGCTTGCTGTGAATATGCATGTGTTATGAAACAGTCATATAAACCAATTTATCTACACCATGTCAGTAGAAGACTTTTAGGGCAGTATTTTAAAAATGCTTATGGATCAAAAGCCAAGAAGTAAACCTCTTTATGTAATATACTTCCATGGGGAATAGCTGATATATTCACAGTGCATTCAGTGAGGGTAAGAAGAATAGTCTAAAGATATAAGAAAATTGTATCTCAAAAGTGTGTGGAAAAAGGAGGAAATGTTTAGGGTGGATAAAGATGAAGATTAAATGTTGTATAATTTAAATGTTAAATAATTTGAGAGAGATTAAATGTTATATAATTTGTGAATTCCTCAAGACACAAGATTACCAGACAGAGATTGAACTATTCTTACAAACCATCCTGTCTCATATCACATTAAAATTGCAATGTCTCTATATGGATATTATGGGATCTGTTTCATGCTATGTGAATTCAATGTATATGGTGCACTGCTTATCAGCTGGTTAAAGTCGTCTTAGAATTTATTTTCAATTACTCCTGTGAGGTTTGGCTATTTGGAAATTATCAGCTAAATTAATAATTCTGCTACAATACTAAACAGAAATGTTGTTGGTAGGTTATTAATTCTATTTTCTTTTCAGATGCTCATGCTTGACTACACCATACTATTATGTCCCTCAGTTAAATATTTGTTGCACTTGCTGGACACTTTCCATCTTCATTCGTAACCCCACCCATTCCACAGGATATGCATTATTTTCAGTAAAAACACTTTATATTTTGGTGCATGCAAACATATTTGAACTATACACATATGGGTAGTTTGCTTTCACTGCCCCTTTGTAGCAATCTGTAGCACTAGCCCAGAGCAGTTTATTATGTCTGCTTTTGTAGGTGTGTTGTATCTACAAGTGTGTTGTTACAAATGTAAGTAATTTTATTTTTGATCCAAAACCAGCAACAAAATTTTCAGTACATAAAATTCATGAATGCAGCTACAGAGGACAAGGCCTATTTAATAAACAAATCTGTAGAAATCTTTTTGGTGGATTTCATAAGCTAGCACATAAAATTTAACTATTTTGTATATCATGTCAGACTTCTTGTCTGACAAAAGATAAGAAATTTTAAAAAATTTGAATAATCAAGAAGAGTCAATAAAATATGTAAATCTCTTCATTCCTCCCCCCTCCCCCCAAATGTGTTAGAAATTTAGATAAAATATAGAAGTAATTTGTATATCACAACATAATGAACTGGATAATGAACTAAATGTATCTGAAGAGCTCAAGATGTGAAGAGTATTGACACAAAGTGCAATTGATAATTTCATTCATTTTATGAGAGTATTTTCCACAATTGCCAAATCTGGATAAAATAATTCAGCAGCCAATAATATCTAGAAACAATAGAAATATTCTAGTAAATGATCTAACTACTTGGAGTCAGAATGGATGGAAGCAATATAACATATGGAGAATCTTTTTCAGCCAAAGGGTCATACAGTCTTGTGACTAAGTTTTTGGAAGAAGCAGTTTGTGCTACCAATGGACAGGAATACTTATATTTTCTTGTAGATATCAACAGACCCTCCTATATTTATGCACAGAAGATAAACACCTCCATTTGTATATATACATACCATATATTGTAGCTTTACATTTACATTCCCAGTTTCAGCTAGTATGCCAGTTGAAACCATACCTAGACCAGATGTTTTAATGATGGTGACTCATGCCCTGATCACTTAGTTAGACTACTTCAATGGATCTCATAATGGGGCTGACCTTAGAGGTGACTTGAATTGCAGATGATACAGAATATAGCAGCTACACTGCTGGTGGGAGAACCTTGCCATTTCAGGATACCACCAATCCTTAGGTTGCTGTCTTGGATCCCAGGAGACTCCCAGGCTTAATTCAGAGTGCTGATTTATCAGGTAGAACCAGACAACAGCAAGCACCATCTTGGCAGATTTGAACTTGCTCATCTTGTCTGAATATCTAAAGGTGCTGTGAGGAATTCCACTGCCCAGAAAACTGTGGCCTTCTCTCTTGCAATTCTCATGCTCATTCTTTCGGTCATAGATCTGGTCTCTTTCCTCTTTGCACCTAAAGCCATATTATTCCAATGTATCTCCAGCTTGAACAGTTTGATTTTGAATGTTTCTCTTGGGTGCCTATGTTGTCTTTATTTTGCAAATTATTTCTTTTTCTGCTTTCTTATTTGCCACCTAGAGATGCAGGTGATTGGGATAGTTTGCAAATAAAGTAGAATAAATAGTAATAGATGAAAATTTCCAGCTGCCCTCTTAAAGAAGGCATTTTTCTCAGCACTGCAGCAGGAGGGGAAAAGAGAAGGCATCTCCAGTATGCTCTCTAGATCCCCAGTAATTATCAACTGTCACAGCCTTGAAATGCTGTTTCTCTTATTTGTGCACCGTAAATGCAAAGATACATAAAACATATCTAATTTAGCAATAGCTTTCTGGCTGACTGTGGAAAAGTGTAATTGATTAACAACATCAACACATTTAAAGTAGCAAACCAGATTAACCAGGAATCCTGTGAAACAAAGGAATGTTCAGAAGGTACCAGATCTGGGCTGTAAAGTACAAGAAAGCGGAAAAGAAATTTCAGTGCAACACCCATCTGCTAGCAATTGCTGAATTCTAAACCATCCTTTTTTGTGCATGAATTAAAAGGCCAAATACGATCATGAAAATTGTACATTTCTATGAATCAACATAGCCTGGAAAAAAAAAAGAAGATTGTGAATCAGAAAGTTGGAAAGACTATAGTTTTTCTACTCACTTCAACTATTTCTCCCATATATATCTTGTTTTCCACGTAGTCTTTTAACTTAACACCTGGAGAGGCTTAGGTCTACAGTAGAAGACAAAATGCTCTTTTGGAACTCATCCTGACCCCTTCCCCAACCCCAAATCAGAAAGACATTCTTATAGTTTCTGCCTACGAAGGGCACAATTATCTGTACAGATGAGAACTATATTATAGCAGAAAGGAGCCTTGGTCCTCAAATTGCTAGGCTATCTCTAGAGTTCTGGGGGCGGGGGGCAATGATGTTTTCTTTTTCTAGTGAGCCTTGTTTACCAGCCAGCATAGAAAACGGCTGAGTCTCCAGGCATTTTTTGTACATAGGGTTGTAGAACTTGATATACTGATTATAGATGCAAGTACAGTATTATTTGGTGTTTCATAGAAAGAGAGGTTCCTGTTTATCTTAACAGTTTTATGCAACTATATCCTATATGTGAATTAACACATTGTCTTTCAATATCTTAGTCTGGTCAAGTGGCAGAGTTCCTCTAATATGGCTTCATTTAGTCCTATAAGGATTAAGTTACTATTAATTTCTTCACATTTTCTCTGCCCAATCCAATTTACAGGCACATTTGGCAGGAGATTTCCAGTTTGGTCATTGTCGGTGCAATGGCTGGCCATTACCATTCCTGCTAATAGTTAAACATTATTCTGAAGTAGCCCTTGGCATGCAATGATTCTTTATTAAGTCAGTGTTGGTTCCTGGTTACTACCTGGACAAGTCCCTTCAGTTTACTTGGCAAGGTTTTCAGAAGTGGTTTGCCATTGCCTCATTCCAAGTGCTGAAAAAGAGTGACTGGTCCAAGATTACCCAGCTGGCTTTAGGTCTAAGGTGGGACTAGAATCTTGTCCAACTTTGTCACACCCAATGAGAATCACAGCATCTTCAACTCTGCCACCTCTAGCCCCACCTCTTATCTTTTTGTCAGGGTTACTGTCTCCAGGCCAAACAGCATTGCTGGTCTCACCACCATCTTGTAGATCTTCCCTTTCACTCTTGCAGATACCTTTCTATCAAGGATCACTCCTGACACTCTTCTCTATCCACTCCATCCTGCCTGCACTCTCTTCTTCA
>JANHZU010001940.1:2573-13282 GCA_032468055.1 Acrochordus granulatus
CTTCCTTCCATCTTAGCATAATGATACTGAATAGCAAACAATGCATAAAACATAATAGACACAATATAAACATTCCTCAATGTCTTCAACAATGGCAGAGCTTCGGATGTATTTGAAAAGTTCTTAAAAATTCATGGAGGTATTCAGAAATGTATCTGCCTTGAAAGTAGCTCATGTTGAACTGTACAACTCAGTCAAACATCAGTAGTGGCCACAGAAAATGTTTTATGATATTCTGCATTATGTCACAAACTGGTTTATGACAATGTTTATGTCATAAAAGTTTTTATAACATTTGTCAAATTTCAATTCCATGGGAGTCATGGGTCCCAGAATTTGGATACATTCTGTAAGTTATTTGAGGTACCTCCATGTTCCTGTATCCCAGTAGGTCTCAGAGTTGCTTGGTGCTCACCACTATACCATCCTTCTAGGTTTTGGAGGGATGCAATATAAATTAAATATTTGCATGCAACTCCATGACTATCACAAATCTCAGATCAATTCTTGTTTGTATGTGCCCAAATCTTCTGAATCACAGATCTCATAGAGTTTTAATATTTCTGCGAAATAAAATAAATCTCATTCCATGTGATTTTGGTATTTGTGAGAAAAATTTTATGCCTTCATCACGAACCACCAAAAGTCCCCAGGATACCTATTGAGAACCATTGCTCTACTCTGGTAGAACACAATGGATAAATATTGGAACATGGTTATGGATATATAGGAATTGAATTGATTGATTAACTTTATATATCTCCTGACTCCCAATGACACAGAATGGTTCACAAGTTAAACAAAAATTAAAAACAAGAAAAAAAAGAAGAATAGAGAAAATAAGAGTAAAGGAACAAAAAACAGCAAGGATGACAAAAAACAAGAACAAAAAGAAACAAAACCATGCAACCAAAAAGAGGTTTCTATCACCCTCACCAAAGGTCTGGGCAAAGAGCCAGGTCTTCAAGGTCTTTCAAAACACCAGCAGGGAGGGGGCTGTCCAGATTTTGGAAGGATCCTCATCCCAGAGGGCTCCACTGAAGACACTCTTCCGTGATCCTAACAGATGGCGTTGTTTAATTGGAGGAACCTGGAACGTCGAACACACCAACCCTGCCAGATCAAATCAGGTGGGCAAGAGAGGAAGAAAATTATCTTCATTCCTAACCTGAGCCAATGAAAATGTTGCAGGGCCACCTTTCCTGAAGATGCAACCTGTGAACCATCTGCTGATGGTGGCATTCCTTGGAAGAGAGGACCCCCAACTGCAATTAGCTGATAGAGATCAGCTTATCATGTTACGTTGTCTGCTCCATCCAAGTGGATTAGAAAGTTAATTATGTTGTTCATTATATTTGTACCGAGAAAGGCCAGATCGCTTTCATTTAAAATTGTGTGCTTATTTGAAAGGCTTAATATGTGGGGAGGGGAGGGGATGTATGAAACATATTTGTACATATTTCATACATCAATTTACACAGGCAGTGTGCACTATTGAGTAAATATTTTCAGAGAGAAGAAAAGCACATTAACTGACAGAGGAATAATGTTCCTACAACAGATTTCAGTAATATTATTACACCTTAACTCCCTAAGTTATCTTTTCACAGTTGCAAACTTCACAGAAGAGAATAATGAAAAATCTCCAATTATGTATTTGGCTTCCATGCACTTATTCTGATCTATCCCCTCACTCCAAATTGGGAAAAATATGTTATAGGATAGAGTCTTTCCTTATATAACTGTGCAAATGTCAGTGGACATATCCAGAGAAAATGACATCGAATCTGTAGATGAAAAAAAGAAAGAAAATATTTGAGAGATATATTTCTATGTGTATATGTATACACACACACACACACACACATATTTAAAAGATGCATTTCCTGGTTCTTTGAACACCTTTAAAGGCAGACAAGTTGAGAAGAGTAATTTCCCTCCTGAAATTTAATATTGCAGAAATAATTACTACACCATCTTATGAATGGTGTATACACCACCGTATTCCATACACCTATTAAAGAGAGCAGCATTAAAATACCTAGAAAATTTACAAGGGATTGTAGCTCAGTCTGAACTGTGCACTAATGTTGAGCTGAAACTTTCCTTGCAATTTCTCATCAAATTTTCTTTTTCTATGAAACAGGTTTTTATGTGAATATATTATTCACAGGATGTTTGACAGGTTATTCTGAAATTCTCCTAATGATCCTGAATACATTTGATGGTTGGAGAAACTGGAAGGTTAGGGTAGTGTCGGTGCTGTCATGTTCAGTGATGAGTCATTACATCTTTGGAAGCCACCCAGATGTCTCACACTTCCAGTCTTACACAAATTGGAAATAAAAAAAGGAGTAATGGGAAGGTCTCCTTCATAATCTCTTCCATGGATTTAATTAAAAGGTGCAAAGCCTTGGAGACTGGAGACCTTTGGAGTGAAGATGACTATACAGTATGCTAGAAGACAGGATACTTGCAGAACCCATTAGCTACCTTGGAGTGAAAAAATGCATACACTTCACGCTTTGTCCATTTCATATTTCATCTACACATTTTTCTCTGAAAGACATTTCTAAAGCAGATACTTTTTCATCAAACTGAGGTGCCATCTACACTCATGAATTATAACATCTGCTAGAGTCATTCAACCATTGTTGTGCCAAAGTAATAGAAACGGGGACAGGCTTTCTATCAACTCAAGAACAGCTGGGTGAAGACATTATTAGTTACTAGGGGAAATGGACTGAATGAGAATTGGTAGAAGAACTGCAGAATAATTATTCTACATGGTAATAGTCTACAGACCCACAATTTAGGATTATTCATTTTTTGAACCTGCAACTAAACATTTTTCCTACTGAATAATCAAAGAAAAAACAATTAAGCTCTTACTCACCAGATTCAACAAACTGCCTGCTGTATAAACACTCAAACACACATACATTAGTTTAGCTACCTTCCATAGATAACACACTAAAAACTGTGATTTATAAATACACCCTGGAGAGAGATGTTTGAATCCCTAACTTAAGTTCAGTGGTTTTCTATGTTTTGCAAGAATATTACGAATGAGTGTTACAGTGAGTTATAAAAATATTTGTCTTTTTTACAACATAGATATATATATATATTTAAAAAAAGTTAATATACTACAAACATGAAAAATAGGGTGATGTTCAAGGCTCCACTTCAAGATGTATACAATCCATCTTAGGACCTCATTTGAGAAATTCCTAGAGAAGTTTTAATGGGCCTAACAAGAGCCTAAAACTACTTATCTATATGACCAGGCAAAACTTTCCCTTCTCACCCAATTAACCCAACTATTTCACATCATTTATGAGCAAAAATGGGAGTAATGTTGTATTGTTGGACCTTGTCACTTGTTCTGTTCCTTAATTGGACCTTCTTCAGAGGTTTTTTTTCCACAGTGGAGGACAATGTGGTTCTTTAATGGCTAACGTTTCTTTTGGAGTAACCCATAAGGTTACTCCACTTAAGATATCCACTTAAGTGACAGATGGAGCCAAAGCAAAGCATAAGAGGACCCAACAATGGGTGGGACAGTTGATTTTCTCTGTTTCCAATACTTCTGTTAGTTTAATACTCTCTCTTTTTTCTGTCTCAAACTCTCTTTCTTCATAACAAACTAGCTTTGATAACTCTTGCCAGAGATGTGGATTAATGGCCTGTAGAAGACTCTTGAAATGCAGTTAAGGGGAGGGCTGCAGTTTCTCCTCCCTGGTCTACCAGTTTGATCTGCCTCATTTGTACAGTCTCTCCTTTCTATTGAGTGACAACTTTTGCACCTCAAAAGGTCCTTGCTACATCTGCTTTTCCTAATTGTCCTGGCAGCTACACAGTGGTTCTCTGTCCAGGAGACAGAGCTTCTGGAAAATGCAATTCCTCTTTGGTATTTGAGAAATGGTAATTTCTAATGGGCTTTGCTTTTTGAAGAAAGCAGCCATTTTCTGGAGACATGAAGAAGAAGAAAAATGAATTGCAAAGATGCTGGCTATGTATCCTTTGTAGCTCTCTGACACAATGGGTCACTTGCAGCTGAATTTTTTGTCCATGAAAATAATATTTGCTTGCTTTTAGCTTGCATAAGAGGGAAAGGAAAGCATAAAAAAACCCTACCAAGAAGAAGATTGGGCATCAGTTCATATCTTACCCACCCCACTATCTCTTTCTGAGTTTCATTCATCCCGTAGATGCTTTTTTTCCATTTTACATTGTGTCCATTTGTCCTTTGCTATGGCATGATTTGAAAAAATTCCTACAGGAATTCCAGCTGCAGGTCTTTTCTAAGCTACAGATGTGCCATTTCTTACACTCTGCTACGTTTGCCAATTGTTACAATTTAGGCATTTTGTCCCAAATAGCATGGTAGCTTCTGAGATGCTTTGCTAACCTTTGTGGTTCTACAATTTTCATGTCTTGGTTAGGATAACCTGAGGCATTTTCAGATTCAGATTCAGATACTTTATTGGCCAAGCATGATTAGACACACAAGGAATTTGACTCCAGTACAGCAGCTCTCAGTGTACTTGCAAGACAACAGTAAATAAAATAAAATAATGGTATAGATGAACAAAATTACATGTCGCATCATCTGCTGACCTATTTGCCTGATAGGTAAACTGCAGAGGGTCCAACAGTGAATCTGTGATGGCTTTCAGATGGGCCAGCACCAGCCTGTCAAGTGTCTTTATGTTAATGCAACAGGTGTATAAATCATTGAGCCCACTGATGGAGGGTTTCTTTGGAACCTAGATGATGGTAGAAGGCTTAAAGAAATAAGGTATGTAGCACAGCTCCAGTGATCTATTGAAAATCTCTGTGAAGATAGGGGCAGCACAGGTTTGAGTCAGGAAGGGGTCACTCCATCTGGGCCTGGTGCTTTCCTAATTGTTTTTGTTTCTGAAGGAAACTTGTTTTCATTCCCCATTTTAATCAACAACCCTGGACTGTCCTGTACTATCCTCTGCCTACTAACCAAGCTAACTTTGCTTAGCATTGGAACTGGGCATGGAAACTACCATGTACAATGAAGGGCAATGAAGAGCTACATGCTAGCAAAACACAAATGATGCGTGCTGATGTTGAGTACATCGGCTTGCAGGGTATAAAGCAATTCTTGTGTCAGGCTCAGCTCCACCTCCATTTCTTCTTGCATGCATTGCCATTCACTGCAAGAGGTGGCCATCTTCATCCGCTTCCTTGCAGAGGCTAAGCAGTGAATCAGAAGGTGTTGTTCTGAAGACTTTCCCCTGTGAGTGATAATCCTACCCTGTGGATGTGTTGGCAGTGATTTAGTATTCAAAGCACACCGAATGCAGCAGAATTACTTGTGTTCCTTCAAGAAGCAGCAAAATTAGTTGCCTCCATCAAAGGCTGATTGGGAGGAGATTAGAGGAATACCTCATGCTAATTAAGATTCAGTTTTCAGCAATTTTGTCTGCGAATGTGCACATTTTCAGGGGAAGAGGGGTGCTGGTTTTATAATCATTGTAGTTCCTGCATTCACTTGGCTTTCTCTCTCAGCTCATGGTCTTTGAATAACTTCCCCAGGAAAACAAAATAAGTTCACAGATGTCTACTATTAACTCTTTTCTCTTCAAAATGAAAATGCATCATCACAGGAAATTTAATCGCCTAGAGAACCGCCAGTCTCTTTCCCTTGATTCTGCAACAATGAACAATTTGCCATTCATTTTTCTAATCATCTGGAGAATCTAATGATCCATGAAGTCTTCTGAAAAACAACAGGAAGGTCTAAAGCAATACTGCACTGCATCCATTTGGAGCAATTTAGGAAGATTAAAAGTCAAGTTTCTACCAGGTAAAAATATGGACTCAAACTGGAATTTTAAGATTCTATAGATTGAAATGTGAATGTAAGTTTTTGAGACCCCCCACTGAAAAAAAAATAGTAGGACAAGAACAATTGTTAGGAAATTCTGAAAGAAATTACATGTAGTTGGATAAATAGAGATAAATTTGGTTTCCTTTCCATAGAGGTCATGTGTGCGTATATCATAAAATATTTATTTTATGCTTAAAATAAAGTCAAAATTATTTACAGTATTAATAATCATACTAATCAATCACTCATGGCTATAAATAAGAAAAAACATAGTCTTGACTTGGATCTCACATAGAGATTTATCACTTGGGTGCTCCATCTTTTCCTTATTGTAATGGATGACTGGCTGTTGGTTGTGCACAAATTCCTTCCATTGGAAAGCACTGTGAGGAGAAATTAATCCTAGCACTTTGTTGACTCATTCATCAATTTGAAGACCCTAGAAGCTTCTAAACAATTCCTGGGACCCAAGGAGGTTGATAGGGATGGCTGTCTAAGATGGTGAATTCCTGTCAGGTTTTTGTAGGATTTAGAGAACGTATCCTTTCATGGATTGGGCTGAATCATTTGACCGAAAGGAGCCCCACAATAAAACAGACAAACAAACGGATCTGTGCATGAAGTAATTAAATTTATGTCCCCATGCCTGAATTTCTACTCAGTGTAGAAATAAGTTAAATGGTTGATATGAGCAATTTCTTTGACTATCTCTTTGGACTGGTTCAAATTTTCTGCAGTTTGGAGAAACAGGTTGGAGACATTTGGACTTGCACCATTGAATGCTTGACTTCCAAGCTACCAACACTCCAGGCTAAACACATGTACTGTTTACTTGGAGGAAGCAGCCAGAAGAAAACTACTATTTATCACCTGGGATGGTAGTATTTTACAATATAAATATAAATGTATAATTGGAAGGGCTGCAGCTGTCAGAACATTATTTGTCAAGCTTTCAACTCAGTTTGGGGGAGATTTTATGAGCTACTAAAGTTCATGTCCAGGCTAAACCTCAAGAAACACATCTGGCATCTCCGCAGAATTCAGGACAGAGTAATAACTATTAACTTTTACTATTAATAGTAACAATAACTATTATCACAGCAGAAAGAAACACTTATTGGAACTTGGCTGATCTCCAGAAAACTAAGGAAGAATGGATCTGATAAATACATAGATGGGAGAACTGTAAGAAATCTTAAAGTTATAGGCACACACAAACACACCCAGAGACACTTAGATAGTTCAGAAGGCTTTCCCAAACTAGTTTTATACACTTGCAATGGATGAACCAAACTTGAGGGAATCTTTACTTCTTTGAGTAACTAGATATGTTCAAGCTGTCAAAACTGCCTATAACAAAAACTCCAACTAAAATACAAACTTAGAGTTGTCATATTGCTAAGAATACACTGATGCTAAGAATACATTGACGCTAAAAACTCACATGGAAATGCTCTCCCCCAAAATTTACTAGTAGTTCTTATCTAAACAAGCTTCTGCAACTCACGTATACCCAGACATGACTCAAAAGAAAGCCAAAATCTTACAAGATTGATGAACTTTTAAAAAGTTCTGAAAGTTTAATCGGTTGTTGTTTAAAAAAGGGATGAATATTTCTCATACTGATGCAAGTATTGACTGATCAAAAAATTTGTAATATAACACTGAGTGGAAGAAAAGCAAAACAGTTTCTCAAAATCCGCAGTTGCATAGAATTGATCAGAGAAAAAACCTGCTCAGAAAAAGCCAAGAGAAGATGTCCATTGTGTAAACCATAGTTCTGAATATTTCCTCATCTGAGATCCACCAAACTTTTCTCTTAGGTAGCCTTTATAAGAAATTGATTCACTTTTACCTCAGTGAGGTTTCTAATGCAAAAATTACTCTGCTGGGAATTTTATATTTCTATTCTTTTTTTGTGTGTGTGTGGATTGCCATAAGGGTGGTATCGTGCTTATTTTTATTTGGATTATTGGAGTTCATTGGATCTCTTTGGACATTTTATTCCATGGATGAGAGCTACTTTATGTAGGGCACTGGGGAGTGCATGTTAGTCTTGTCTACCTCTTTCTTCTGATCTCACTGATGTAGGAGAAGAGGTGGGAGAGCTAGGGAGACGAGTCAAACAAAGCATTAGCCTGGAATCTCTACCCACCCACAAACACATAAAGTCTAGTCCTCCCTGATTGCCATTGAACTTTGTCACCTGCAAGTGCTTAACAGTTAGTTGAGTAGATTCTTGTAAATAGGCTGGAGCAATAAATCAGTTAATTTGAACTCTGAGACCTGGGTCTGGTCTTTTGTGCCTGACATCATGGAGTCTCAGGGGCAACTGAACTCCCTTTTGCTTCAATATGAAAACTTTCCTCAGTGTGCTGAAATGGATCAAAATGGCACAGAGAGACATAGCCACAGGTTGATATGCTTGTGAGTTTAACTTCCTTTCAGCTTTCTTATAAGCTAAGAAATTTTTTTCAGCTGTGAAATTTAGGAGTCCTATCTTTGTTAAGAGTCTCCAAAGAAGATGCATATCTATATATGATGTTTAATCCACATTGTAAGAAGCTTTTGGAAAATTGATGGAAGGGTGCTTTAGAAGTCATTCATTATAGTCTTCCTCAGCTTCTCCATCAAATCTAAATCCAAGATTAACAGATTATTGCATACTTTTTAGTCTATTTTCTACAAAGTCCTTGTGATCGCAACAGGCAAAATTCTACATCTCTTCAGAACAATCCCTCATGAAGGATCTAAAAGAAGTTTTCTTGCAGAAGCTCCATGGAAATTAATAAAAGTTTATACAGCTATTGTAATTTCATGAATCCAGCATTCAAAATAACAATATGCCCATTATTTAGGATTCCTTTTAATAGCTAGTTTTAGTGGTGAGTGAACACAGAACTTGAGCCTAAAGCAATCACCAGTTACATGAGAACAGTCAGCTTGCTTGGGGAAATTCAACAGTTATCAGAATAGATAGCAAAAATATCTTTACCAAAAATATGAAAACAGCCTCCTCCCCATAGCCACACACCAAAATAACAGTCCATGCATCTGATGAAGTGAGCTGTAAGTTATAAAAACTTCGTGCTTTTCAATAAAATTCATGAGTCGGAAAAGGTACTACCAATCTTCTTCTGATTCAAAGGAAATAGAAAGAGGAGTGGCCTCAAACAGGGAGGGAAAATTCACAGAGTATTTTGTTAAAAATCTCTCCACATTGTGCACTTTTTTCTGTTGTTGTTATAGAATCCCATTTAATTATGAGAAAATGGTGAAGTTCCTTTTTGGGAATAAAAACAGAAATAAATATGATAACAGAAGGCTGAAGTTATCATCTGTGATGTCTACAGCATCCTGAGGCCAAGCCCTTAAGATCCGCTTATGAATCATGCATTTCTTTTCCAGATGTTCCAGATGTTGATGCTGATGGGGAAATGGCCTGAAGACACTGGCAGGCTGTTTGGAAAATCAAGAATTAATTTCTTGCTAGAAGCTTCTTTACTATCCTTCAGGATATTTGCATGAGTCTTCTCCAAAAGAAACACAGAGATAACTAGGTTTCTTGCTCTCTATCATATTTTAAATGGAAGTGCCCTGAAAAGGATTTGGGGGCACAGTTTATAACTATTTTGAACATTGCACCAAGGTTTCTGTTTTACATCAAGAATCAGCACAGTAATTGGGACTGATGACCTTAAAAGGTGTCTAAGAGAAAAAAGTTTCAAGCTGATGCAGGAAGGACTTTTTTCCTTTCAGTTAGGAATTCCAGACCTGCATTGCTCAAATGCAGATGGCCACTAGAGGGCAGGAAAAGGACACCATGAACTAACTCTCCCTTTCTCTCCTGCCATCTAGTGGTCACCTAGATTTCTGCAGCTGTAGCAGCCTGAAGTGTGGAACAGCAGGAAAGAAATAGCCTTGCACATTCTGCAGGGCCAATCCCTTGACTTATGTGTGGTTAATGGTTCAGGAAAAGAGATGGTGAGATCCATGAGAAGAAAGAGGCTAGGCCTGCAGTGTAGACAACTTTGTTGTCCTCCAGTTATTCTGAACTACTGCTGCCATCAGCAACAGCCCAATGGCTCCTGGTAATTCATAATGGAAATCTTAAGCATCTGAAGGGTACAGAGAATTATACACATAAATCTTAGTGCAAAAGTCTCAAGCCACCATTAGATTTGTTATTTTAGCAATGGTATAATGACCATATATAATTATGTCTGAGTATTAGAATACAGCCAGAAAATACAGGGAATTTGTATGCAGTATTCAAAAACAGGAAAAGCAAAAGAAAACAAAACACAGCTTCCATAGGCTAAAGTGGCAAGTATTCAGTACTGATTGTTTAATACTGACTTTTGCCTGAAGAATCCATTTTGTTCTGAAAATGGTGTTGGTTTAAATTTTGTTTACATATTTCCTGTGTTTTATGTTTGAATCTTAATACAGACACTGAAAAATATTATGGATGGTCATTAAAGCTTTGCTAAAACAAAGTGAGTGATGGCTTAAGACTATATAGGTTTTTTTTTTAATTTGGAGATATTCAGATGACTCAAATGAGTGCATTGAGCCTTTAGAAGATAATTTTAGCAAAACAGGGAAGTCTGAGGGTTTCTGGGCATGGGCATTTGCAAGAGATTAAGAATACAAGTGATGACACAAAAATAAAGATGTCACCAGAAGTATATCATCACTTTATGTGTCATCACAGTAAGCTGCTATAGAATATGATAGATGTACTGTATGAAGAATCTCCTGATGAAAAAGTTCACATGGCTGCATAGATAAGGACAAATTATGGTCTTTCCCCAACATAACCTTGGTATTGTGTGAA
>JANHZU010001942.1:145825-157091 GCA_032468055.1 Acrochordus granulatus
AGTCATTAAGTGAATAGAGCCAATTTTACCATCTTTTTGCTTTGATTGTTAAGCACATCATATAGTCAGTAAATCTGGCTTCCCCCATGATGTTGCTTCTTGGAAGCTCCCTGGGAAGCACTCCAAGATGCTGCAACCATCACAAACACATTCTGGTTGCCAAGCGCCTGAATTTTGATCACGTGTCCATGGGAATGCTGTGATGGTCATAAGCATGAGGACCAGTCGTAAGTCACTTTTTTCTCTGCTGTCCTAATTTTGATCAATTGTTAAATAGGCATATGTCAAGGACTGCTTGTAATTGATAGCAATCAACTAATTTATAATTTATATTGAACTATCTTCTTTTAGCCATTCCATTAAACATTAGAGAATCAGATGAAAAAGTTTTCCAGCATACTTTATTGTAGGCTTCAAATGACCATTTTGTCTCTTTCCTGATTTTCATTTTTCTTATTCATCATTCTAAATGTCCACTGGAAAACTAACTGTTCAGCCAGAAGCTATTTGAAGTGGAGTCGAATAAGAATAACAGGTTTGGAATCAGGAAAGCCAACTGCCTCTGAAAATAAGCAATATTTGTTCCTGGAAGGATTTTCAAAGGCTGCTTTTGTAATAAGCAGTCTTTGGTTACACGCTTGAAGTTATAGGTGGCTGTGAATCTGAGCATCCTGATTCATCGCCATTGGCCTCCAATAGAAGCTACAATGATGTCAAAATATTACATATGTCTTGACAGTATCACACAAACACTGAAAATGATTGACTTGTCATGCAGGTGCACAATGATACAGGTACACAATATGTGTCATTTGGGTGTTGAAGTTTCAGTGCACCAGGGTCCAGTTGCCACTCCTCATGTTTATATCTGTGATACAGCAGGAATAGGATGCTCTCATCATAAAGCTGTTGAGATGCTTGGAATATACTCATATGTTCTAAGAAGAGGCCCAAAAATGTACAAGATTAGTCACCTGCCTCTCTCATTACAGCCACATTTGAGAAAGAGAAGGGAACTAAACTTACATTTGTATTGCAGTTCAGAAGTACTCAAAATTAAAGTGTAAGATCAATGAAGATCTCTCTTTTCCAAGGAAAGGAAGGAAGGATTGCTATGATAAACCTTATGTAGGCTTTGGAAGGATTGTCTGTTTCAGTGATCAATCTCTTGTTTATGTTGGTTTGCTAGCTTATAATAAATTCTGCCCACTTACAGAAAACAGATTGTACTCTTCTGTTGAAGAGCATTTTACACTTCAACATATTCAACACATCCTGCATTTCACAAGCACATACAAGTTTTAAAAGTTAAGAATTTAGAAAGGTTTTATAATCTGATAATGAATCTAGCTATCCTATTTTTGCTTTTAAATCAATAGCAACTTCTTAACCGAGTACAGCATACTAATTTCCTTGTATATTTTATCTGGACTACCAAATAACTTTCTAGCATTGACTTTCATTCTCTAGTAGCATCATTTAGCCAGAGTTATTTTTTCTCTGCTTGAACCATCAACAACTTTCACACTACCACCCTGTTAATTTAGAAGCCCATCTTGGGCCTTTAGGGTGTTGCTAGGCTCACAGTTATTTTGCTTCTTAGTAGAAACATTTATCAGATTTGTTGGCAGTTTTAAGACCCAGTTAGGCAGGTGTCTTACTATATTCAGGTATTAAAAGACATAGGAAGAAAAGATGAATGTTGTTTTGCCATGAAGACTGTCTTGTTTTTTTAAAGGATCCAAGTTTCTGATTTTTGCAGCCGAGATGTGATGCATTTCTGGCTACCTGGCGTTCCTCAGTATATTCCCTGGGAAAGGAAACTTGAGGAAATTTGGTCAGAGAATTTGCTTCTCAGTATGAAACTCCCTAGAATAAATCTGAAGCTTCTGTTAGCAAGATGCATTAGCTTCTTTGGAAATACATTATTTTCAAACAGACAGAGAGAAACCAAGTTGTTTAGAAGTATTAAGCACTGGTTTCTCTGGGAGAAAAAGAAGTAATTGGTAGAAGATGCGAGTTAAATTTTATGATGATCTTTTAAATAGAAAAACCTGTAAAAAGAGTATCTGGGAAGATTATACAGGAACAGTTTTCTTGAGCGTGCTACAGTTCACATTTTTTTGACAGTAGCGCATTAGGTTCACCCAGTGGGTAAAAAGAATAAGAAGTGGTTCTTATTCTAAAGAAGTTCTCAAACAATATTTCCAAAAATCTTTCTTGAATAATACATGAAGACTCATATTGGGAGCCAAACTGGGCCTCAGGCTTCCAGTTTTCTGACTCTGGTTTTCTTCTAATCTCTAGGTAGGCACCAGTAGGATTTAGATAATAATTCATAATTCCTTCCTTAAGAGGAATAGGCTATCTATGGCACCCCTTATATTGTTCAGCTTGTAACATTCCTCTGCATTGGCCACATGTCTTGAGAATGCTGGGATCTGTGGTTTAAGAATATGTGGAATATCACACTTTTTTGATGTTCTTGGCATCAGGAAAAGCTAATTTTCCATAGAAGTATCAGCAGTGAAATAAATCTTCTGTCACTGTATTACTAAGGCAAGGGAGATGAGTACTCTGTTTTTCAGTCAATTATTTGCTCCTTTTGAGCTATGCCTTTTCTTAATTTCATTTCATTCCATATACAATATAATCCCATTCTTCTGCGCTCACAACCAAGAACTTTCATTCAAAAGTGAAGTAGTTTTTATCTGGGTTTTCTTTTATTTGTAATTTTCCAATACATTCCTTAAAAAATGTCCTAATGAGAGTTTTTCTGATATGTTACTCGTGCGTTAATCACTGAGCATATACTTTGAGGTTGAGAAGTTTTGAGAAGTTTTGCTGTTTATGATGAAAAATTGTTCTGAACAACTCTCAACTTCTGCTAAAGGCTGATTTATACTTCTCCGCAACTGTGCATAGGCATTGATGTGTACCTATGCAGCACAGGGGTTTTTGGATAAGAGGAGGTTGAAGATGGTTGAACATGCATACTTCTCAAATCTCAGCTGTGTATTTGTGGAGGCGCATCTTCTGTGAGCTGATAGTTCCATTCCTGATAAGAAGCGGGTGAAAGGCAACTTCGCTGTTTGAGCATCCCCAGCCCGAACACAGAAGGATAAATGGAACAAATACGCACCCGCCTCCGAACAGCAGATGAGTGTCGACGCCTGTGCGCTGTTATGGAGAAGTATAATCCAGCCTAAATGGTGTATTTCTGAAGTCTCCAGTGTGACAGCCTTGCTTGCCCAAATGGGTACTCCATGTATTTATTTAAAATATCTTTTTTGGCTCATCCACTCATCCAAAACAAGCCAGAAGAATAAAACCACAACATATACATCAATTGAACTGAAACGCAGAAATTTAAAACATAATAGTACCTTATTATTGTAATAAACATTGTGACTCTGACATTGTAATATTAAAAAATACCTGTACCACAGGACTGAATTTTGGAACCCTTGGTGCTCTCTGAGCTTGGTGGTTTGTTTGCTGATGTTTCATTGCCAAAGTAGGTAACATCATCAGTGCTATAGGGTGTGTATGATTATGTAACTGGGTTACCTAGTCTAGTAATGAACGTCTGCAAGGAAATGAGCAAGCTTAGAGAGCATCAAGAACTCTACAGGGAAATATTTATTAAGGGACGATGTGGGGTTTGTTAAAAAGCAGAGATATCACCTTGCTAACATGGTCCATATAGTCAGGGTTATGGTTTTTCCAGTAGTAATGTATGGCTGTGAGAGCTGGACCATAATAAGGAAGAAGCACCAAATAATTGATGCCTTCAAATTGTGGTGCTGGAGAAGACTCTCAAGGATGCCTTGGACTGCAAGGAGGTCAAACCAGTCAATCCTGAAGGATATCAACCTTGATTGCTCATTGGAGGGACAGTTACTGAAGCTGAAGCTTAAGTACTTTGGCCACATATTGTGAAGAAAGGACTCACTGGAGAAGTCCCTGATGCTGGGAAAAATTGAAGTCAAAAGGAGAAGGGGACAGCAGAAAATGAGGTGGTTAGATGGGATCATGGAGACAATGGGTGTGGATTTGAGTGGAGTCTGGGAGGCAGTGCAGGACAGGGAGGCCTGGCTTGCTGTGGTCCATGGGGTTGCAAAGAGTCGGACACAACTTAGCTCTGAACAACAACAATAAATGTGTGGTTAGACAGCTGCTTTCCAACCTTAGCAATTTTTGAATGTATGGATTTCAACTCCCAGAATTTCACAATCAGCATGGTTGTTGATGAGAAATCTATGAGCTACACATCTGGAAGACAACTAGTTTGGGAAATAATGGGGGCTGCCAAATCCCAAGTTGAGAAATAAAAAAGAATTCAACAGGCACCCAAAGATCAGCCTGCTTTCTTGAGAAAGGGCACTCATAAGTCATGACACTAAAACAGAGAACATCTACTCTCTGCTAATGAGAGCGTCCCTGTAAAATTAATAAGAGTCTCAAATGTAGTTAAAACTTTTTGAAGTGTTTCATTAAAAAATTCCAACTGGTGGAGTCTAGGAAGAAAGCCTTCTCTGCTGTTGTCTCCATTCTGTGTAATATTGTGGCTCCATTGGTGAGGTTGTCCCCCATCCACTTCACCAAAAGACCTGGCTCTGCCAATTCACAATGAGATCAAAGAGCAACATGCAACCTTGGGGGTGGTTGGTGGCCTGGGGACATTCCCTCTCCTCTGCCTTTTAACTTACCTTTTATCTGTTTGCCATTCAGTATTAATTCTGTTTCAACTGTATTTTCTATGATGATTTTATGACATTTTATCGATAAAGTGCCAAGAGTTTAGCTCACTTAGAAAGTGAGGTGGCGGTTCCTATTTGATAAAAACAAATAAATAGGCAATCAATGCAGTGTATTTAACACTGGTGTTAGATAATTTCTGAAAGGTGTTGTGGTTAGCAGTCTTCCTTCCTAACTTAAAATCTGTTCTTAGCTTAACACCAGGACTAACACCAGAACAACAATCAAGAAGTGAACAATATTCCAATCAAAGACCTAGCAGCTTAAACAAGCTAAAAATAAAACACAGCTTAATCAAGGAACCACCAAGAACACTCTCCCCAACATTGACAGAGCAGACCACCAATATATAAAGAGAGTAAACTTCACTCCCCTTCAGTACTGATAATGTTACCTAGTTTGGTAATGAAATGTCTTTGGAAAAACAGTGAAGCTCACAGAGCACCCAGGACTCCACAATGCAACCCTGAGCTACAAATATTATCTTCTATTAGTCTTCCTTCCACATGATCATGGCCCTTTCCAATTCATCCTGCCATCATCTAAGAAGGATCCTTAAAGGTTCAAACAGCTCCACAGCCAAGCAATTTGACCAACCATTTTGATGGGCTTTTCACTCAAACAAGAAAGTTTGTCAGCACCAATCTGGACCTCAGAAAGTCATCTGTCCATGCCAAAAATCACATCTCCAAATCCATATTCCCTTTTTGAATGAAAAAAGTCAAAATCAGAAGAGATGTACATGGCTCATTTTTCTATTAGTGGCTCATAATTGCCTTTTTAATCCTGGAGCATTCAGAAAGTAAATAAAAATGGTTTAATTCTGGAACACAGAGAAAGCTAATAATAAAGAAGAAAATATCTCAATCTATTGATAGCTTCTCCCAGTTGTTCTTTCCAGATGTATAAGCTCTTTTTATTAGTCTAGCACAGGGGTGTCTAACCTTGGCAACTTTAAGATATATGGACAAACTTCCAAAATTCCTCAACTGGTCCTGCAGATCCAATCCATTATAGTGTTATTGCATATTAATCTAGAAATATGTTTTGTAGCTCACCTTTATTAATTAAACCTGCTAGGTGCAGCTCAACAATTTTAGAAAGTAAAACTAATTTATTGACTTACAATTAACGGCTTCTTGTGACTTTTGCATGTAAGGAGTAGGATGAATATAAACAGCAATTATTGATTTAAAAAGATTTTTTTAATATATAGAGCCCTGTCTTTTGACACACCCTGAATTAAAATGTGTTAAAAGTTGTCCCCTCATATTTGTGAAATTAAATTGCATTGTGTTTATCTGTCAGTCACATTGAACTAAAGGCTGTTGGGTGAAAGAAGGAACATTCAACTTTTGACTTGGAGCTATATAATAGCTACCATGCACTGTATTTGCAATCTGTATTTATTAATTTCTATTTATTGTATTTATGAACTCTGGCTTTATTAGAGAGCCTGAATTTGACCAAGGTGGAACAAGGGGTGATCGTAGTTCAGCTGTCACCCAAGACCATTGAAAGAACATTTAAGTATCTGTTGACTCAGAAAGATAGAATCTAGGGTTTAAACTCTGGAGCATGGACTTGTATAAAATATTTGACTATTTCTTCTGTAGAAGGCAAAACTTGTGGGTGAATAAGATTTCATATTTGTCTTCAGTAAAGATTCTGATCTAGTTAGATCTGAGAGTATGTAGCCAAGTTAAGCTAATATCTGAATTAATGACTGGAGAACTGAGATTGGTTCTGGAATTGAAGCTTGACATGAATATTGGATTAGCGGGTTATCACCGTTAATTACTGAATTACCAAATTTGAGAATCCTTTGGCTGCAATCTGTGTGCTATAGAATAATCCCACAGAGCCCATCTGTATGTTATTAATGCGTGCTCTGCTCTAACAAGAATACACAATCATCATAATATATAAAGCAACTGGATCTTTAGGTGCCTACAAACAATTTTTACTTTATACTCATTGTTTTTAAGCTTCCAAATTAAATTCCAAATACAAAAAGCAAAAGACTTAAGGAAGAAAAAAGGAAAAATAAAAGAGAGGTTACAGACATTTCTGTTTAAATAACAATCAACCCTGATTGCTCTTTGGAGGGCCAGATATTGAAGCTGAAGCTCAGGTACTTTGGCCACATAATGCGCAGGGAGGACTCATTAGAAAAGACTGTGATGCTGGGAAGGATTGAAGGGAAGAGGAGGAGGGGACGGCAGAGGATGAAATGGATTGATAGCGTAGTCAGTGTGATGGGTGTGAGCTTGGGAAGACTCCGGGAGGCAGTGCAAGACAGGGGGGCCTGGTATAATGCAATCCATGGGGTTGGAAGAGTCGGACACGACTGCGCAACAACAACTGAAGGAACAGTTCTGTACTGTGCATTTGAATAGTTTTAGTTCTTGAATACAAATAAAATAATATAACAGTGGGTATATTTTGAATAAGGTTTCCCCTGGGTATATTTTGAAAGGTTTCCCCTGCCAGTTGTGGCTGACCCGAGGGTGCAGTGCTCATCACAGCTGAGGGAGCCACTGTTTAGTTGAGGACACTTCCGTGGCCATGTGGCCAGCATGACTATATGCCAAGGCACACAGAATGCTGTTACCTTCCCACTGAAGTTGCTTTCTATTTATCTCCTTGCATTTTTACACGCTTTCGAATTGCTAGCTTAGCAGGAGCTAGAGCAAGTAATGGGAGCTCACTCCATGGCAGCTCTTGGGTCTCAAACTGCTGACCTTCTTAACTGCCCAGTCACTGTGCCACACCATATTCTGAATACTTTCCATCAAATGAATATATATTTTTTTGTTTTCTAACTGTTGCTGCCTGCTTCTGAAAATTCTGGGCATTTGCACCCTCTGTATGCAAGTTTACTTGATGGTATTTTACATTAAAAGTACATATGTAAGGGTGTGCAGAAAAATAGCCTTAGCTTCCAAGTAAGTAATCTTTATTTGTACAGTATAAAATATGTTTGGACTGCATTGCTGAAAATTAACAGGACTATACTGAGTATCTGAGAGTTTTCTTTGAATATATATTAAGTATTCAGGTAACGAACCAGTATGCTGATTTCTCTGAAAAAGTCAGTAACAACCAAATGGGATGAAGGACAGTAATCTAAACACATTTTTTTCCATAGTGACTGAAATAATAATATCTCTTTCAAATAATAGCTCACCATGTTATCAGACTTACATTCCCTGTGTGCTAAGCCATATTATTTGTTTTAGGCTTACGATGGAGTGGAATCATCTATTTTGATATATAAAGCATGCCTTATAGCACTATTTCTCAACCTTAACAACTTTAAGATATGTTAAAGTTACTCCCAAAACACCCTCTCAGCTCATTTCTGGGAATTTAGTCCATACATCTTAAAGATGCCAAAGTTGAGAAATACTATTTATGGTATAGTATTAAGTGTGGAACAACCCTCTATAGCTTGTTTAGCAAATCATAGTGAAATTAGCCATGGCTTAGGAAAAGTATGTGAACCCAGCTTCGGTGTAATGTGAAAAGATAAGCCACCTGCCACAACAGAACTGCCTAATTTTGCTTCTTCCCTTAAGATAATACTACGCAAGCTTGACAGTCTGTACATTCTTTTGTGATGCCTCAGTTCCTGCATATTTTCGTGAATATTGTTGCTATTCTTGCCACTATGCAAAATCTCAAGTTTGTTAACTCTTATTTGGATTCTCTGGTCTGTGCATTTACTTTCCTTCATTGGTCCTCAAAACTTCTCAGATCTTAAACAAATCTGTGATGCTCCACAGATATATTTCATAACATCCTTTTATTAAAAGTAAGAGGATGAGGTAGTGTGGTGACGCAAATGATTGAGACACTGGGCTTGTTGGCTGGAAGGTCGGCGGCTCGAGTTCGGGACCCATGTAGAGGGTGAGCTCCCGTTATCTGCCTAGCTCCTGCCAACCTAGCAATTCGAAAGCATGCAAAATACAAGTAGATCAATAGGTACTGCTTGAATTGGTGGGAAAGTTAACAGTGTTTCATGTGCCTAGGCATATAGTCATGCTCGCCACATGACCACAGAAACATCTTCGGACAATGCTGGCTCCCTTCGCTGTGAATCAGAGATGAGCACTGCCTCCTAGAGTCAGCCACGACTGGCAGGGGAAACCTTTAGTTACCTTTTTAAGAGGATGTTGGAAATTAATCCAAATGCCAGGAATTTGCCTATGCATTATGCTATTTTATTCCATTTATTGGTTATTTATTTATTTGGAGCATTTCAAGCCTATTTTTCTCATCCACAAGGAGTTGCTTCAAACAGCTTAAAAAACTAAAAAGGTGGAAACATATTAATATTGACTTCACTTGTTGGAAGCTGAGAATATTGCAAAGCATGTTCATGTGACCGCAGGATGGAGCAACCGTAGAAAATATGTGATAAATGCCAAGCACCCAAATCATGATCACATGACTGTAGGGATGCTTCAATGGTTGTAAGTGTGAGGACTGGTCATAAGTCACTTTTATCAACACCCTCATAAGTTAAATGGTGACTAAATGAATGGTCATAAGTCAAGGACTTACCTAGAGCATAGTATATCAATCTTTATCTTTTTTTAACTTGGCTAACTAACTTGGATTCCTGTCAAGAATGGCTCGTCATATTTAATAATCGTAGCTCTTTCTGTAGCTTCTGAACTATTCGGAAATAAGGACTATAGGAAATAAGATAATAAGATTTTCTGTGCCAATTCTGAATGTAACTTGCATGCATTTATTTCTATGCTATGCTATGCTATGCTAGGCATTAGTTTCTATTGCTCCAGCTTGACAGAAGATGGGCTCTTTTTTTAAAGAATTTATTCTAATAGCAACATCGCAAGAAGTTGTACCATGGCACCTAAAAAACCCCCTAATGCTCCATTTTCATTTTCCAGTTTATTCTAAATTTGCTTCCAATATTTATACTTAGAGCATTGGTGTCCAACCTTTTGGCTTGCCTGGGCCACAATGAGCGAAGAGTAATTGTTTTGGGCTGCATATAAAATGCATAAAATAGTTAATGTATATTTATACTTTATAATTTATACTTAGAGCATGGGTGTCCAACCTTTTGTCTTGCCTGGGCCACAATGAGTGAAGAGGAATTGTTTTGGGCTGCATATAAAATGTACAGTATAGTTAATGTATATGTAATGCAATGTAATGTATAATAAAGAACAAACTTTATTTTTGTAATATTTTTATTATCTTCTTGGGCCACATTACTAGCTGCCCAGGGCCACATGTTGAACATGCCTGACTTAGAGAGTTGATATAGTCATGAGTAAGAAAAGAGAAGGATTTGGCATTTTTCTTCACTTCTTTAGACTGCTAGAAATTAATTAGATAATTTTTAAGTGTGCCATTGTCTCAGCCATTCTACAATATACTAATCTTACAAGGATATAATAGGGGGCACGGTGGCCAAGCGTTTAAGATGCTGGGCTTGTTGGCTGGAAGGTTGGCAGCCCAAGTTCGAAACCCAGGCACTGCGTAACGGGGTGAACTCCCGTTATCTGCCAACCCAGCAGTTTGAAAGCATGCAAAGTGCAAGTAGATAAATACGTACCACCTTTGGTGGGAAGGTAACAGTGTTCCATGTGCCTTGGCTGGCCATATGACCACGGAAGCATCTTCAGACAATTCTTTGGCTATGAAACGGAGATGAGCAATGCCCCCAGAGTTGGCCATGACTGGCAGGGGAAACCTTTGCCTTTGCCTTAGGATATTCTAAAAATCACCTGAGTGTTACAGGTAAAAGCTTTTGATTGTCTGCAAATGCTGTATATATGCAAAATGTTATTAATTTGGAGCAAACCACATCCTTCCAAAATGTAAATCTTGTCATCTGTTGATTTTCACACTCAATAGCTTCCAGGAGAGATTGCACAGAGAAATTTGGCCTCAAGAGCACCGAGAAGATTATCAAAGATGATGATGTTATTTGTACCACTGAATATTCCCGCATTGTGCCTTTGGAAAATGGGGAGGTAAGTTGTTTCTTTGAATGCTTTTCTGATTCAAGTTCTGTGTTTAGTGTGGTGGGTTTATGTTGCATACAATGTTTGCCTTACATTCTTTTTGGTGTGAGGGATAGGTTTGAATGTCCACAGATGTCATGACATTTATTTCTGTCTGGAAGTGAAATAAGAGCTTATAAGAGGATAGGTGAATATGGATTCAGCTTCTGTGCTTAGTTTGAAACCTTGCACAATCCCTTTTTGTCTACAAAAGTGGGAATACATTTGGTATAAAAATTATTTGTCTGTCTAGGTTTTAGTGAAGATTTATAAGCTGAAAAGTACATAAGGTGTGAGGTCAGGAAGTAAAAAGAAGCAGGAAAATAAAAATATGGAGCTGAAATTCAAAGTATGCCAAAGAAATAGTATCCAGAAATCATTGGAAGGCTCTTTGTTTATTGATAATTAAATTTATATCCCACTCTTCTGCGGGATATAAATTATGTGGAATATTAGTT
>JANHZU010001942.1:188079-201789 GCA_032468055.1 Acrochordus granulatus
TTTTGGATAAAAGGTGAAACGTCTTCTACTTGAGAAAAATCCAGTCCAGATGCCTGTTTTTTAAACTTTGTTGCAAAGAATCCCAAGTACTTAACTTGGTGAGCCTTTAGGGTACTGTTGACCATCTCTGGGCTCCTGGCTTAATTTTCTCATTAAGATCATGAAGATTGAAACTTAAAATATTTTCTCTGTTAAAGTTTGTGGCTGCAGCATAGTTGGGACGTTGCCTGAAGGTTGTGATGCTTCTGGCAAATGCTACTGTAGGCCTGAGTATGATGGACTTCATTGCGACCAGTGCAATTTTGGATATCATTCCTACCCTCACTGTCAAGGTATATCAGAGAAAGGTTTTGTAGAAAAGATCTATTACAAGTAGTCCTTGACTTATGATATTTGTTTAGCAACAATTTGAAGTTACAAAGACACTGAAAAAGTGACTTATGACTGATCCTCACACTTGTAACTGTCATAGTGTCCCTGCAATCACCTAATTGCAATTTAGACACTTGGCAACCACCATGTATTTATGACAGTTGCAGTGTGCCAAGGTCACGTGACCATGATCTGCGACCTCCTTAGCCAGCCTCTGACAAGCAAAGTCAACGGGGGAAACCAGATTCACTTAACTATTGGGTGATTTGCTTAATTGCCATAATGATTCACTTAACAACTACAAAAAGAACAACTACTACAAAAAGTTGTAAAATTGGGCACAGTCACATGATGATTCATTGAACAACCACATCACTTAATTACTGTCCCAATTGTAGTCATAAGTCAAGGACTATCTATAATTGACAAAGCATTATGAAAGAACTAAATCTTTGCAAATCTAATCCTAAAGCTATCATACCATTGTTTTACCATTCAGAGTTCTGGCCATGGACATTTTATAGTTCATTTTATAGTTTATCCTTGCAATCTAGTTTATCCATAGATGCTTCTTTGTGCTTTTGGACCACTGCATTATAATAAAATCATCATTCCGAGCAAATGCTGGTAGCCAATTGGCGGTTGAGAAAATATTGCACTTGGGTGTATGGCAGATTATTTCTTGGATCCATTGCCCTTCTAGTTACCATCTTTCTTACTAATCTTTTGTATCTGGTTCAGCACTGTCCCCCTTTTCTTCACCCCATTCTTTTGTATTGAACCTAATGTCCTCAGTGGCCTGGGCAGGTATCAACTACATGAGGACAAGAAGTAACCAACATTCTTAAATATGGATGTAGGAATCTGCTTGCTCCAGCAGGAAGGAACAGCTTCCTTGGGAGGAAATGCTCAGCTAGTAATTGCACAATTAAGAATTGGTTTGTGGCATTAATATCCCACCTCCTGTTTTCAGGGAGTCTTCCCAGTTTTATCCCTATAACAACCACTTTGTGAAGTGGGATGGGCAGAGAGAGTGTGATTGATCCAAAGCCATCCCATCAATAGATAGCTATCCTTTGGGACACTACTTCTGTTACCCTGCATGGTTTACTCTAGGATCATAAAATGGCATTTTTATACTGGTGTTATTTAATTTTCCTTCGCAGAGTGTCTTTATGTGCCTTCTTCTTACAGCTTGTTCTTGTGACCTTCGGGGCTCGATGGACAGCAATTGCAACTCCATTGGTCAGTGCAACTGCCATTCAAATTATGTTGGCCAAAGGTGCAACCAGTGTGCCCCAGGTTTCTATGGATTCCCTTCTTGTACAGGTGAGTTATTTGTTAGATTCAGCCGGCTTTGGATGTTGAGGATACATCACGTTTCTGCATTACTACACTAAATTTTCAGTAGATTACATTTATCCTGATCCCATTACTCTCCTCCTTGATAGATTGTCTGAACTGCAAGTCTGCTATATCCTTAAAGGTTCCGTAGGAAAAGAGGGCTCATAATTTCAAATGCAATATAGATTAGGGATGTGAAAAATCCAAATCTAGCTAGTAGCAACAAAATCAGAAGTATTTATTTGAAACAATCTTTGCAGAAGCCAGACTATATGGGAAATACAACCACTTATTTCATAAAAGTAAACATGTATAGGAATCTTGCTTGTACTGTTGTCAATGAGAGGTCTATATTAACTATCTTGTTTTCCTTTTGGCAAGTTGTAAAACAGTTAAAATACCACTAAATGTATTATTTTTGCGCTTTCTCTACCTGCATCTTTGGCTCCTGGTTCTGCTCATTCACCAAACAGAGTTACCAGGAGTAAAAAGGTTTAAATATTTCTAGCTTTATTTTAGTACAGGCAGTCCTCATTTAGTGACTACAAATGGGACCAGCAACTCAGTTGTTAAGTGAAGTGGTTGCTAAGTGAAACATGATTTTACGATTTTCCATCAGCTTTTCTTTACTTGGCAGACTTCCAAAGGCTGTAAATATGAAGTTTGGTTACAAAGTTAGTTTTTCATTAATGTAATCAGGCAGTCGCTAATCTAGTACTACCCGTATTATTCTGACTCTAAATCTTAAGAGCTATTTTAGGACAGACTAGGCTTGTTCATACTAGATGCTGAATCAGGGTATAATAGCACTCTGTGGTTTATGAAAGCAGATAATAGATAATCAGATTAAATCACAGATGATTTATATGATTCCATTTACATAAACTTATTGGCAAATTGGAATATGCTTTGTACTGAAAGCCACCATTTTTTTCCTAAATGCTACAGTGCTGTTTCTAATAAAAATATATAAAATGAGTATATTAGGTAAAATGTGTATTATGTATAACATGCATACATTAAGAAAAATACCTTTTTTAAAAATGATAGTAACAAAACTGAGAAACAAAACCAAATGTGACAGATATCCATTCTATAAGCCTTGATCCAACAACGATCCATGGTTTAATTTTCAGATCTGCGATTTCTTCTTTCAAGAGAAACAATTTATACATCATAATACTTCTATTTTATTAATTCAGTTATTTAAAATATTGATAGCATTTCAGACTTTTTCTTTGTCATGTAATCATTATTTACAACAACAGAATAATATTGTTACCTTTCTCTATTTGCTGATAGTATAGCATGATAAGGTATTTTCTGTAAACCAGTGATTTCTCATTCTATAAATAACAATTTATTTATATGCTGCCCAACTCCCAGTGATTCTCTCTCTATAAGTGATATATTTAGTTGCTTAGTGTGGCCAGGAGTCTTCTTGTTAGGGCGTTCTAAGCTTTTTAATATTTCATTATTCATCAACCTTTTGAATTTTTTTTGCATTCTTGTAATAAATTGGGGGGGAAGAGACCTCTTTGTAGACTGTCACACAGTCATAAAATTTTACATAGACACATATATCAAGAAAGAGAGGGAGAGAGCATATGTTTTATCGAAGTAACTTCAGTATAAAGGCACATGTTGCTAGTTTTTTACATGATCAAATGAAATACAGCAGTTGACAGTTTTTCCCTACTTTGTATGAGTTTTGCAGTTGATTACAAAATGTTGCTGATATGATTAATTTGCATCACGTCTAGACTGCAAGAGTGATTTTTCTGCATTTTTTCCAGCTTGTCACTGCTCTGTAGAAGGCTCTCTTTACGGCACCTGTAATCAAGAAACAGGGCAGTGTGCTTGCCGTCCTAGAGTAAGTGGGCTGCGCTGTGATGCCTGCATTCCTGGGGCATATGGATTCCCAGAATGTGAAGGTAATCAGACTGCTCCATATATTTGGCATCACCAGAGTTGAATCATAGATCTAAATGTTGGCCTTTGAATATCTGTACTGGGCAGCGCTGCTAATCTTGCTTTAAAATGGATTTACTCATAGTCTATAGCATGGTCTGGCTGGGGAATTCTGAGAGTTGAAGTCCACACGTCTTCAAGCTGCCAGGGTTAGGAAATACTGTTCTGTAGTGCCAACATTAAAAAACACATAAAATTCTCATTTTGGCGGCTGAACTCTTAATTCAATATCTTTGGAACATCGTGAGGTTTTCACTTTGTATATAAGTTTGATGTGCTTTGTTTTAATTCTTGAAATCTGTTTTTCCTTGGGAACTAATGTAAATCATTAGTTACCCTGCCAGATCCTTGCCAATAGCTCATGTACGTTCCTAAGAACAGTGCGTGATGAATATTTTTTTTTCTTAATGTCTTGTCTGATCTGTGTTTGTTTGTTTCAGTGGGATCTTGCAACCCTGCTGGACTTGTAAATGAAGACCATTCCCTGCCTGTGGTATGTCTCATGTCTGCTGAACTGAGTTTTGATTCTTGTTTGTTCATATCTTATTCAATTATATGCTACAAGGGTTGAATGCACATTAAACTCAACAAAAGTTTTGTGGGAGCTGCAGTGGCTGCCAGTCTGCTTCCATGTACAATTCAAGGTGCTGTTTATTACCTTTAAAGCTCTACATGGCTTGGGCCAGGCTGTTTGAAGGATCACCTCTCCCCCATTACATCCACCCAAACAACTAGGATAGGAGATATGGTGGAACCATCGAATGAAGGGGAGGGAGCCCCACCAGGGGGAGTAAAGAGATATTCTAGTTTAGAGTCCATTCGGGGAGAAAATATCTGGGATCAAACCCTTAGGTCTATATCTGCTGTTTCCTGGCAAGATTCTTATAATATAGGTGATCAGCAATAAAATACCTGTTTGAGCCTATCCGTAAGTGATTCAGGTTACTTGTACCTGTTAGGAAGGCAGTGTATCTTGCTGGTCCCATTTATTAGCCATGTATCACAAAAAAGCACCTTCTCAGTGGTGGCTCCTTCCCGATAGAACATCTTTCCCCTGGAGGTGCAACTGGCCCCCACTTTGTTCCTTTTCTGTAAGGCACTAAAGATGTGGTTTTGTCATTAAGCCTGTGGACCATGAATGGAGATGGAGCTGATCTTGACTTGATTGTGTTTCTGCTGCCCTGGGGAGTGGGGAGTTATAGTTCTTAAGTTATGGATTTTTATTTGTACGCTGCCCAGAATCATCTTTGAATTGGGCAGTCATATATTTAATAAAATGTTTTATAAAGAAACAAACTGCATCTGGTGGTCGATTTCATTTGGATCAACTCTTTTCAGCAGTCAAAAATTTGAGCATTCTTACAGCCACTTCCCAGTGTCTGGAATGAGAAAACAGATGCTAAAGAACCTGTCAGGGTTTCTTGTACAATTGTACTGCTGTCTGTTGTAGCTCCTAACACTGGAAGCATTACTTTTTATTCAACCCTTGTACATTGCACATTAGATTGCAAATTCATATCATATAACCTAAAGGATAGATGTAGGTAGTATAAGGCAATATCTTTGCTTCTATTCAATATTACTGCTGTTTTGGTTTGATTCTTTGGTAGATATTTTCAGATCTCTAAATCTCTCTTATTCACTTTTACCTTTGTGTTCTCCAGGGTTCCTGTGAATGCCGGGCCTACGTGGAAGGTGAAGCTTGTGATAAATGCAAACCCCTCTACTGGAATTTGACTCCAGACAATCCATTTGGATGCATGAGTAAGAAATGTCCCCTTGTTAGTCAGCATTAGGTCCAGGGTAGCAGATCCCCTTGCTCCTTCTTCCATCTTCGGACAAGTGATCTTATCAGCAAGAAAGAACAGGAACTTATTAGATCTCTGACTCTTGGTAGCATTAGATTTCCAGAAGATATCAGGATGGTTGTAATCTTCCATTGTCACCATTGGGTACTTCTTGAAAGACAAAGGCCCCATCCATAACTTTTGCCTGTCCATGTCACATTCAGTAAATTCCCATACAGGTAGTCCTTGACTTATAACTGGTTACAGTGGACCCAAAAAGGGGACTTACAATCCAATTCTGAAGTTTTGATTGTTGGGTTCTCACCGCAGTCACATGACCAGATTTAGGGCACTTGGCAACATGGTCACATTTATGGCTGTTTGCAGTATCTTGCAGTCACATGACTATGCTTTATGCTGGTTTTGCTGAAGACTGGCACTTACTTTGTTTTAGGTAAAACTGCACCTATAGCAAACCATGGGTTTGCTTAATAACTGTGCTGGTCGCTTTACAACCATGGCATTTGCTTTATGAGTACTGCAAAAATTCATAAAATCAGGTCAGTTGTCTGATCAATCCAGTTTAAGATTGTCATGACTTACAACTGCAAAGGACAAACTCTCTTATGGTCATAACTTGAGGACTACCTATAATGTAGTCATGTTTGTTATTTTTACTTATCCAAATGCTGTCTTTGGAATTTCCATGCTCTGATCTCTGCATGAGCATACATACTTGTTTTATGTACCATGCAACCCTTCCTCGATTTCAGTTGAGTCTGTCCTTTTAAAAAGGTGGTAGTAAGGCTGTGTCCCAATTCAGATGATTAATACAAAGTGACAAATGGGAATAAAAAGCCATAGTATTGATTTCACAATGGATTCATGTACCATACTAAGCCATAAAGTGTTTTTAATTAATTTATTTAAGCCATCTATTTGGCTGCCTATTTCATAGCAGTGACTCTGAGTGTACAAGAAATTAAAACCAAGCAATCGTAACATTGAAGAAGCAAGCTATGGCAATTTTAAAACTATGGATCATGACTTAACCAGTATGTTGTAAGAAATGTTTTTATGGCTTCTTCAATAAACAAGCTTTTCTGTTTTCCTTTAGGGTGCCAGTGCAATACCATGGGAACAATTGCGGGTGTCGCTGAATGCCAACAAGTAAGTTTTGGAATCAGCCTTATTCTAGCTTTCCTCAAGTTGATGTCCTTTCAACTTCCATTCTTCCCTTTGGACTGCTGATAGGGAATTATAGGAGCAGTAGTGCAACACAAACTGGAAGTTGGGGAAAGTTGCCATAAGTTACTTCAAGTCAGGTCTTTCTAATGGTCTGCAGAGTGGCTAATGTTCATCCCAATCTTTTAGCCAAGCAAATCAACAAATAGTGGTAAGTAATATTCTGAGATAATAATAATGAGGTGCGTTGGTGCAACGGACTAGTGCCGCCAGTTATGCCGACCAGAATGGCCAGCATTCTGGCAGGTTCGGTCCGCAGCTCCGCATGACAGGGTGAACTCCTGTCACTTGCCTCAGCTTATGCTCACCCAGCAGTTCAAAAGCACTTAACAACTGGCAAGTAGATAAATTGGGTACCACTTCGGTGGGAGCTGGCCGGCTTCAGCGGGTTGGTCAAGGCGAGCGGTGAAGCGAAGGCGGCCCACCCTCCTGCCGGTGGCGGAGCAGAAACTGCGGAGATGCCCGGATGCAACATTGCCCGGCCAGCAGGGGGGTGGGATTAGTTTACACAATTGTATAGAAATCTAACCTATGTAAGCCGCCAAGAGTCTTCGGAAATTGGCGGCATAGAAATATGTGTAATAAATAAATAAATCAGGATGAGAATTAGAAAACTAAAACAAAATATAACAAGCATTTGAGGCCTTTTCTTTAAAAATAGCTAAGAATAATCAAGATCTACAAAAGACATAAATCTAATGGGATTTCTTAATCCCAAAAAGAGCACAATTTACAAATGGAAATTGGTTACAAAGTCAGTAAACTCTGAAAGTCAAGACTCTGCTGGACAGACACTTGCATAGAAATATAAATTATTTATGAAAAGCATGTACTGCATTATACTCTCACACTTTTATAGAAAATTCACATTCTCCCATTTATCTCAGTTTTCAATTACAATTCATTTCAAAAGGAGCTGTAGCAGTCAAAAAAACCCATTTAGTTGAATTTTCTGCTTTGAGAACAATGGATAGCTACATTTCCTTCTAATTCAATCACATAAACCATAAGCAATGTATACAGAAATATGCATTACTTCAAGAAATATTTGATGAGATACATTTGATACAAAAGTACAAACTCAGACTTACCATAAGACTAACTTCTGAAACCATAACTTATGGTTGTGAAACTCTAAAGCTTTCTTCTCTCAAATCTTTACCGCTAACCTTTTGTTTTAGCTATGTGAGAACTCAGTGCACCTTGTTTCATTGTTTCCTGCCCCTTTTGAGAAATGTATATGTCTTATCATTTTTCCTTTTTCATATGGGATTGAGAAAGACACCTGCATAGGAGTTGAAATACTTCCCTATAATATCTAATAAGAAAGTCCAGTTGCCATTTTTAAGAAAATCTGAAATTTTGCTACTATGAGACTTACCATTTTTAGTAACCAAAAATTGTTTATCTGCTGGAAGATAAGCCTTGATTTTTAATTCTTCTCCAGTAGCCCTTAAAATGCAAACAGAAACAATAACAGCAACACAACAGCAGACTATTTTTTGTACAGTACCCACTTTGTTTCTGCTGAAGTTGAAATAAACACAATGCAAACAGTTTTAAAAAGTGGTATGCTATCTGATTTAGGAGACAAAAGTCCAGAGTCTAACTGGAAGACAACTGTGGTTTTATAGATATAAAACTCAATTTGAATTTCTACTTCACACCAATATTTTCAGAATGATATAAATGGCAACTAATCTGGAGTATGTATGAAAGGAACTAAAACTTTATGAATTTGTAGCCAGAGCAGTTGTAATCATCTGGCCTTTCTGTCTTATTACTTTTATAATCCTAAACAATTTAAACTTCTAAAAACAGGGTAACTGCTGAGGTAAGAAACTGAAATTTGATTCTTCCAAAGAAAGAAATATGTTAGAATTCATATGATTTTCCCTCTCTATTAATTTACAAATTACTGTAGGAAATACATGCATGTGCATAGAGTGAATATACCTAAATGCTCTTTAAAAAAAGGTAAAGGTTTTCCCTGTCCGGTCATGTCCAATTCTAGGGGCGGTGCTTATTTCCAATTCACAGCTGAGGGGAGCTTCCATGGTCATGTTGCCAGCGTGACTATATGCCAAGGCGCACGGAATGCTGTTACGTTTCCCACCAAGTTAAGTGGTACTTATCTATCTGTTGCACTTTTACATGCTTTTGAACTGCTAAGTTGGCAGGAGCTGGGATGTATAATGGGAGTCACCCATAATGGCACTTGGGTCTCGAACTCGGGCTGCTGACTTCCAGCCGACAAGCCCAGTTTCTTGACTGCTAGTTCACCACATCTCTCTAAATGTTCTTTAAGAAGTGGATTCTGCAGAAGTTTACTTACCATTGCCAAGTAGGACAGTGATGAACTAAATGGTCTCCAGCTGCAATGAACTGCCAAAACAGAACAGCAAATGATGATGTATTTGTTACAGTATATACATATTAACTTTACCATCATAATGACATTATCATGAATTATATCTATGTAGACTAAATATCAAATCATACCCACTTTATTCATTTTTCAATTCACAAACAATAATTCCTACAGCGATTCCTGAAGATGAGCAAATGAAAACAATTGTCTGATTTGTACTAATAAATATTCATAAAATTATCTACCCAGTTTGTACACACATATTTTTCTTCCCAAATTGATTACATCACAGATTTTTTAAAGCTCCACATTAATAAGGTCACTGAAAGATATTAAACTTAAGATCTGGGAAAATAATAGAAACCTTTGTCTGGGACCTAAGTTACAAAAGATAAAAGTTAAAACACCTGAAGAGCCTCTCTAGAAGCTGCTGTACCTGAGATAACATTCAGTCTCGTAGATTATATTTTAATTGGCCTCTAACATTCATAAGAGGCAGTATTTGACAGTGATCCTTCAGATCAGAAATGGGCCACCAATTGTCCAGTTTATTTCAATTTCTGTTTCTCATTTGGCAGCCTTCATTTAACTGTTATATCCATAGTCATAAAAAGTCATAAAATAGTTATCTTAGATCTAGATCACATATGTTGATCATATAAGAAACTTAATTCTAACTACCAGTAGGCAGATTTAGATCTTATCTTTGACAGAATAATAGTAATCAGCGCACTGAAGATATTGAAAACTACACTTTAATTATTTCCCCCTTTGGTTTCAAGCACACATTTGGGACTATGAGCAGCACTGATTTGCCAGATCAGATTTAATTATTTGTCCTCAACTCCCTTCTCTTAGCAGTTCAGAGAGAAAATGGCTTAACAAAGAAGTTTTCTCTTTTTTAACTGAAGGGGAAAGAAAGAATAATTTTATTTTGTCTTCTGTCCCAAGTATATCAAAAATTTATTTCAGTATAAAAAGCTGCACATTAATTCACATTTAATGTGTCTATTGAAACATATCTGAGGATAAGTGTTCATCGGTATTTAAGTATCTTTGGGTCTGATACCATAAAGCTTCCAATCAGGTAAAACCAACAGAGGTTTTTGTCTCTTTTCTTTCATAGATGTCTGGTAATTCTACATAGCTGGTAGCATTTTACGAAACAACTCTTTTAAGCTTTTCACCAGTAACCGACAAGGAAGTGTATAGAAGTAGAATATTCTTCAGGTGAAGCTCAACAGTTGGTGGTTTCATAAAGATTTATTTCATTTTATTTATTTTAGAAACAACTCAAGGCAGCGAACATATTTAACACATCTTCCTCCTCCTATTTTTCCCACAACAGCAACCCTGTGAAGTGGCCTGGGATAAGAGACAGTTACTGGCCCAAGGTCACCCAGCTGGCTTTCATGGCTAAAGTGGGATTAAAATTTACGACCTTTTGCTTGCTAGTCTGTTACCTTAACCACTAGACCAAATTGGCTCTCCAATTTGATGTTCATACAATTTTCATGATAACAATAGAGAAGTAATTGGCTACTATCTTTTACCATTATGGCTTTCTAACTTTCTTGTTTAGCCTACTGTCTTAAAACTTCCTGGAAATATCTACCCTGATTAGATTTGTAAACTCAGACAAACCACAAGATGTTATCTTCTTATGAATACTACTAAACAATGTAAAACATTTTAAAACAACTGTAAAAGTTCAGTTCTTTACAGTCCAGTCCTCTGCAAATTTATGAATAAACAATTCCAAGTATGTTCAGTGGGATTTTATTCCAGCAACATTAGTTGTAATCCTTAAATCTTAGCAAAATGCCATAATTCTAGATACTTTAACAGGAAGTAGCAAAACCTGCAACAGAAATGTCATGTTTTACTATTTTCAAGATTTACTTCAAAAAATAAGCAAATTATAGACATACCTCCTCAGGAGTGATAACTCCAGTTTCTTTAAACTTTGATTCCTAATGAAAAAAAATGACTGTCAACATTTAAAATCAAAGACCTTAAGATAATGGAAAAAAAATAATGCTTTTAACTTGTACTCGTTCTATCTGGCTAAATATTTCCTTGATTTAACTTTGTAGCAGCCTTTACTTAGAAAATATTCCCAATTACCTTTGTCTACAATTGAATACAGAGAACAGGAGATGATCAAAGCATACAGTGGAACCTTGGACTGTGGGCCTGATCTGTTCCAGAAGAGTGCTCTTAGTCCAAAATGCTCTTAAACCAAAATGAGGTTTCCCATGGGAAACAATGGAAAGATGGACTATCTGTTACACATCCCCAAAAATATTCACAAAAAAATCATTTTCAACGGAATTTTATGTAGAAATGATTGTCCCTCAAATCTGAAACAAGTAACCATGATTAACACACAATATAAAGCAGAAATAGAACAAACTAACCAGCACTTATGGATCTGCTTCAAGGCAGATTCGGGCCTCTTCTGCTGCTAGGCCGGCTGCTGTCCGGCACCCCCTGCTGGATTGGAGGATCCACTGCTGCCACCACTCGAGGCAAAACGGCCTTTTCCCTTTTCCTTAAAATGGTAACGTCTTTCCAGGGGATTTTCCTGGGAGGTTTGGAAATGTTTCTTTTCTTAACCTGCCTCCATGCTATGAGGGGAGAAGAGATGGGCAGCAGGGTATGGGTTGGATGGTGCCGGGCAATGAGGGTTTGTGTGTGTGCACACTTTGAGGACACTCTCAGCTGGCGTGAAGGAGATGAGAGGGAGGAGAGGACGGAGAGGGGGACTGCCTGGAAGGAGAATCTGTAATCCGAGTCTCAGCAGTTCCTTCTCTTGAATGCCTTTCACTTAATTTATGCTGTTTACACAACAAGAGAGAAGATCCATCAGCTCTGTTGTAAGATTTCTCGTGTGAGCTCATCGCGCAGTGCTCGTCTTACAAGTTGATGCTCGTCAACCAAAATAAATTTTATTAAAAAATTTTTGCTCGTCTTGAGAAAATCTCGTGCACTGAGATGCTCACAATCCAAGGTTCCACTGTACTTGTCCCACAGAAATTGATTAGCTTTTTTCTCTAAGAACCCAGATACCAGCAATCACTGCTTTTATTGCTCATATATCAAAATTATATTAATGAAATAAGATATGACAAGAATTTAATTTTTTCAGAATGAAAGGAAACTTTATTTTTAAATAAAAAATAAAACAGTTTACAAGCTTTGCTGCTCTTCTTCCTAACTGGCCATGTTTCTTGAAATTTTGATTCAAAAGAGAATTAGGCACTTCATAAAATGTCAGCATTACTACACTTGAACTTTCAAGGCAAAAATACTGTTCTCCTGTGTTGCTATCTAATGAATCACTGAAAATTGCCATGCTAAGAAAGTAACATTTGAAATGACAGGCAGATAGATAAGCAAGAAAAAAGGATAACTAACATTTAGAAAATACTGATATTTAAAGAGCCCTACTGGAATACATTAAGTTTCTATTACCTAAAAGACATATTTAGCATCAAAATGATTGCTGTATTTCCAAGTGTTATAAAAGTACAGTGGAAGATTCTAGAGATAACATTTGATAAAGCAAAAAAGAAAAATCTATGGATCACCATTTGTTGCTGAAATACAATTTTCAATATTTCTCACCATTGGCCAACCAGGCAAGGATCACATGAGTTTTATTTCAGTAATGTCTAGAGGGTGCCAAATCCCCAATCATGTTTTAGAGCAACTGATAAAAATGAAGTATCTTGGGAATTCTATTGAGAACTGAAAAGTTTGTAGGGGAGAAAAACCTATTAAAGTTTGTGAGAAAAGTTACAAAGCTATCCACTATGCAATTATGTCATCTCAGTCATTATAGCCCTTCCTCCTGAAACAATTCCATTTTGAATTATTTCCAGAATATCAGTAACGTGGGAGTCATTCCTGATATCCAGCAAGAAACTGTTCTATAATGTGAGTGTAGCCACCAAAATAAAGATAGCTGGCTTTTCAGACTAATGTATGTGTGGTGAGGGCAGGTTGTCATTAACAATTAGAGACACTTATCAGGAGAAAAATCAGGCAAGTTGATTTTGGCTGGAAATGTTTTTATCTTTGAATTCCAGTTTACTTTGTTTTTTAATACATCCTTATTGTCAAAATACTGAAATGTACTTGGTTAAATGTTAATAAGCCATTTTCTTTCTCTATTTGCCTATTGAACAGAATCAAAATATTCTTAATAATCTGTGAATTGTTAATACACTCAAACCAATCCCTTAATTTTATTTCTTATTCATTTGTAATTACAGTTCCATTTAATGACGATGAAAGAGAGCATACATCTTTTTAATAAGGAGCTTGACACAAGAACAAGTCGATATTACATTTGCTCACATACATCCATGCCATATGCTCACTCCAGAAATATGCATCTTTCTCTACTTCTGTATCTTGTGACAAAATCCTGTGCTACCAGCAAGGTCTCCAGAAGATTCTGAACTAGAGTTTTCACATCCTTTATTTTTCAGCAAAAAATACAAAATTTATTTTCATTTCTATTTAATATTGCAAGCATATACAGTGGTGCCTTATAAGACGAGATTAATCCGTTCCGGAAGAACGCTCTTAGCGCGAAATGCTCGTCCAGCG
>JANHZU010001942.1:207007-217629 GCA_032468055.1 Acrochordus granulatus
TAGATGAATTAACACTCAGATTTTAAAAGTTGGCATTATGATATTGGTGGAATCCTGAATGTGAGTGCAGCATTAATGCAACCAGACCACCATCATGGAATAGTATAGCTGTTAATTACCACATAGAGTAGCATTGAAGCTGGCTCTCCATGTTCCAGCTCAGAGCAAAGATCTTGTAGGCTTTTAGATCCAACTGAGATTTGGACTAAAAGTTTTCCAACTTTTAGATCTGGAATACCAGATCCCTTCTGGCTTTCTTTCTGCAGATACCTGAAGACTTGGCTCTATGGGCTGGGCTGGGGATTGGGTAGCCAGGTATCATCAGTAAGATGACTGCTTGACTGATAATCCCACTCTATTGCCTTCTTGCACTTCTTTTAACTCTGCTTAGTTTTGTATATAGATACGTTATAGTTAATTTTATTTTTGTACTTATATATGATACATTTGTGTTTCTTAACTTTGTGTAGTGTAAGCCATCCTGAGTCACTTATTGCAAATAGGGTGGCAAAGAAATACATAAACTAAAGAAACTTAAAGTCAAATATGTATCTTTCCTCAATTGCAGGTATCAAACAGACTAAGCAGATTGTGTTTGGGCCAACAAAAGAGCCAACATTTGTCACTGTTCCTCACCACAGCTTTGGAGAACCATTTGTGCTGAGTCCTCATGTTTGGTCTCTGATCATTGAAGCTGAGGATGTCCTGCTTGTAAGACAGATCCTCTTTTTTCACCTATAGTCAGGATGGAGGCAAAAGTATCCTGGGTCTCATATTTCCATTCTTATTTCTAGGATTATCTGGTCCTACTGCCCAGCTCATATTATGAAGCTCCTATATTGCAACACACAGTATCAGATCCTTGTACCTATAGCCCTGCTCCTGAACATATGGGTCAAAAGTAAGCCTTCCATTTTCACTTTTATCATACATTTATACTGCATTAGACCTAAAGCTCTCTTGGGATGTCATTGGGATAATCCAGTCTTCTGTTGGGTTAGCCAACCGATCCACTGCTTGGTTTATTTAAAAAAAAGAACTTCACAGAATTGTCTTTAATTACTGCACTTACACAGCCTATGCAACTGGAAGGTAATGTATATGTGTCCAGTCTCATTGGAAATGACAGAAAGTAAGTACAGGTAGTCCTTGACTTGCAACCATGTGTTTAGCAACTGTTCGAGGTTACAATGGCACTGAAAAAAGTAACTTACAACCATTCCTTATGCTTGGAGTTGTTGCATCATCTCCTTGTCACATGATCAAAATTCAAGTGCTTGGCAACTAGCATGTATTTTCAATGGTCATCATTTGTGACCCTCTCCTTTACTTAGTGACAGCATGATTCACTTAACAACCACAGCAAAATTGGTTTAGAAATCTGTGCAACCACTTAACAACTGCCTTGCTTAGCAGTGCAAATTCTGGTTCCAAGTGTTAAGAACTACTTGTCGTGAAAGCTGATTTGTGTTTCTCCTAATAATTTTATCTTGCTTTCTTTGTAATGGTCAATAAATGTATTTATTATTTATTTATATGGCCATTCAATAAAACACTTTAAAATAATCAAATCAGCCATCATAGAACAGAAGCTCAGGTTTATGATTGGCAACTAGACATTTGTTAGGAAGAGCATGATAACAAAAGATGAAAAGAAAAGTCCCTTTCAAATCAAATTCAGTGTCTAGTATTTTCATGGATAATCCAATGTAGTTTTCTTGGCAATCATATGGAACTGGTTTGCCATTGTCTTCTTCTGATGTTTTTTTAGTTTCTTAGTCAAGTCAAAAGCCATGAGATTTCCCAGAGATCCAAGTAAAATAATAGCAATTGAAAAATTAAAATAGAAGTACAATCAGATCTGACATATGAGCTAAGTCAAGGTCAGCTAAGTGCTGCTGTCTGTTTGGGGCAATTTTCTTATCAAAATATGTCTACAGATTTTATTTGGCTATGACTTTGGCTAGGCTTGAAATAGGACTGAAGTCCTACACACTTTTTAAATTTTGTGAACAGATAGGCTGCAGAAAGTTAATTCTGTTTAGAAGTATAATGTGAACACTGGATGAGTATTGCATTTTACTTTGGATCTGAAAAATATGCATTTTTTTTCAAGTAGCTCACTAAAGTTTAGGGATGAGGGAGAACCCTGTTGTATCTGTCCTTCCTTTGCTTTTTGCTTCTGGCATTCCAAAGACAAAATTGAAAGGACATGTGAAATGTTCCTTTTAGATCAGTGATGGGAAGTGTCAGCCCCTTGATGCATTTTTCTAAGTCCTATCTGATAGTTTCATCTCTCTAAATGCAGCAATGGCTTGCCATACAGGGAGAGAGAATGAGAAAGGGAGTTAGGAAGAGTGGGAGAGATAACAGTGGTGTCAGAGAGAAAAGACAGAAAAGGGAATATAGAAAAAAAAAAAGAGAAATAAAGATAAGGCTTTCTTCATATAATACTCTGGTCATCTCCAGTGTTGATTTTGGCCTGCCCACTGCTGATATTCATTCTCCATCAGATGATTTCCCCAGAGCAGTGCTATTCTCAGTGTCAAAAAAAATGCTGAAAAAATACATATTTTCTCTCCAAATGAAGAGGGATAACCCTTCCTTCTCAGATAAAAAATGATCTTGAAACTGGGAAAATGTGAAGCCATGAAGAAGGATTTCATGCAGATTCAGATACTAAATTGGCCAAGAATGATTAGACAATGCAAGGAATTTGTCTCCAATACAGCAGTTCTCAGTATACTTGCAAGACTGGCGTACAGTATATGTTTTAGCAAGCTAAATCAAATGCTGATAATGCACTTGAAGATAATTCCACCCATAGTGATTTTTTTCTTCTAGCATTTAACTAATCTTTGAACATTAGAGGAAAAAAGTTATTTCCCATTCTTTCTAGTTGCTTCCTCTATAAGTATTTGCCTGTGGAACAGTTCCCCTTTGGGTCTGGTGAAGATGCTTTGTGCAAATTGGACAATAATTTACCAAGACCTTGTCCCATTGAACAGATCTTTCCTACATATCCCAAATTGGTTTTGTGTAGTGGCACTCAGGTAAGTAGCTCCATTCATGTTAAATCTTGAGTAATTGATGTAACTTGTGACATGATATAAATGATGTAAGTTGCTGTGATTATAGATGTATTCTTGTAAAGAGATTTTGGAGCAGCATTTACACCCCTTTTCAGATTCAGATACTTTATTGTCCAAGCATGGTTAGACACACAAGGAATTTGGCTCTGGAACAGCAGCTCTCAGCATACTTGCAAGGCAACAGTAAATAAAATAATAATATAAACAAATATGTAAAGGAAATTATGTATTCAACAGTAAAGTGTGCATCCAAAGTATGCAACCAGTAGAAAAGGAAATAAAGGAAAATGTAGAATTAGAACCACAATCTATATTTAAGTATGTATACACATTAGACAAGACTTCTGGGTTAATTTAAAATTCTTTGTACTTTGTGTCCTGTCATACAGCATGAATCAAGTATTCAGATGAATGATGGCATGGGGGAAAAACTCTCCCTATGTCTGGTTGTTTTGGTATATAATACCCTATAGTGCCATTCAGAGGGAAGAGATTCAAACAAATTATGTCCAGGGTGAGAGGGGTCTCATTCTGGGAAAGGATTTTTTCCCAAATGATCTATTAAAATAAAGTTATATTGTACTCTGACCTTGTATTTCCAAGATTATCTTAGAGACCATTCCATTGAGAAATTCACCCAGAAAATCAGTGCAGGAATTCAAGTGTGAAAAATTTTATTTTTGAGCAAGATTCAACAAGGTCATTTTCATCCTGCTTCTTATGTTTTCAGTAGAAGATACATACATCAATTCTGGGTCTCCCCTTCATCTTCTACAAGGATTTCCCTGAAAATGTTTTCTCAAAATGGCTTATATAAGGTTTTAGGAAGAATCTATTTGAAAGCACACCCAATTTTTTTGCTTAATTCTGCTTTTTCTTTTCAACAGGTGGAAGTACAACTGGCAATTGCTGTACCCCAGTCAGGGAGATACGTCCTTCTAATGGAGTATGCCAATGAAGAAACTCCACAGACAATTGAGGTATCTGTGAGCACACCAGAGCATGTCCCTCAGCTGGGCACTCTCACAGCTTACACATGCAAATACAGGTATGTTCCCAGATAAGGAGACATGGGAAATTGTAGATTAGATCATCTTTTCTTCTCTTACTCAGGTGTGTCCAAGTTTGGCAACTTTAAGATGTGTGGATTTCAACTCCCAGAATTCTTGCTATGCTGGTTGAGGAATACTGGGAACTAAAGTCCTACATCTTAAAGCTGCCAAGATTGGACACCCCTGCTTTTATTGTTAGACTCCAGATTTTTAATACAATAAGCCTTCCTAAACAGAGAATAACTGTTCAAACTTCTTTCATTTTGACTTGGCCAAAAATTGTCCAACTTGGCCTCAGGTAGCATTTTCAGAGGCTATGGATAGTTGCAATTTACAACTTATCAAACAGTCCATGCCTTGAAGGTTGAATAATCTGCGTCAGCATTTATTGCAATTGGATGGAAGTTATGTGCTGTTTAAGTTCCTGGCCTTGTAAATATCAGGAGCAGCCATCAGGCCAAAAGTCCACATCCTCAGAACAAGATACGGATGAGAGGAAAATAGCATGCACATCCTGAACACTGAGGATCTGTTTAAACAACCAGGCAATATTTATATAAATGATGGATGGATTACATTGTCTGGAACTGCTGTTTTTGCAAATCTGTATACAGATTGTGACCTTAACAATAGGAAATGAGGCCCTGGGATATCCTTTGGAAGCATCTCTGCCCTCACTCAACTAATTCAAAGCGTACAAGAGCTCTGTATTAAACCACCAATAGGGAAAAGACATATTTGTCAGGAAAATGCCTCCCTTGAATTTGACCACTATTTTGTCTTACAGTTTCCTTTGTCGTGGGATAGTTTTAGACTCTCTAAATCGCTTGGCGGTATTTGAGCTTGTCACTGAGGCTGTAGTTCAATTCACTGCAGATCAGGCCCGTTTTTTCCTGGTAAGTCTTCGAAGAATTGTATCCCCAGCAGGACAACTACTGAATCCAAGTTTCAACATCTTAAATTAGAAAAGTTAAACTATTACCTGCATGGGAGGAGTGAGCAGGGAGGAATTGGAATGAAAAAAAATTTGGATCCAGTTTAGGCCCAGAAGAAGCAAGACAAGCACCGAAGTCCAGGTTTTTCCTCTTGGAAATAGCTAGAAGAGAAAATGAACATTTTTCTGGAGGACAAGTTGTGAAATTCCAAAGATCTGTCCAACATCTTTATATTGTCACCCTAACCAGGATAAATTCCTATCCTCCATTCCAATTTGATCCTTTTTATTTGCATAAGAATTACTTGAATTACTCTCAGTGAAAAAAATGTTAGATTTTATAGAAGCTAAGCAGGTATGCCTTCCTTTTTTTCTATTTACCCTCAAACTAAAGAGCCTTTAGTGATTTTTGTTCATCTGGTCCTCATGATTAGCTAGCTATGTTAAAGTTGTCAAGATTTAGCACGCCTGGTTGAGACTCTGGCATGGTTGTGTTCCAAACAAGGAAATGTATTAGAACAGTGGGTGTATCACTCTAAAAAGTAAATTGTCAGCATTTCTTTTGCTATTACAGAAAGAATGCATGTAGGAGGGTTTGAATGCTGTACTCTAATACACTGCATAATATTGGGGTATAAAATGTTCCATCATTGCTGACTGAGGAATACTGGGAGTTGAAGTCCACGCATCCTAAGTTGGACACGGCTGCTTTAGATGTTTTGCTGAGCAACACAAAGCATTTGTGCAATAGGCAGCATTTTAAACAGGTGGCTTTTCCTCTTCCTCCTCCTCCCCCTCCTCCCCCTTTTTCTGCAACCTGCTCTCTGGGCTTATGGGTATGGTGAATGAGCAGACTGACAGCAGCAGCTGCTTGTTCTCTGCTCCATTTGATATTCATACACTGAACAAAAGAAAAAAGAGAGCACTGCCTTTTTTTCTGGAAGGTTTCTTATTCTCCAACCCCTCCTACCACCACCCTAAAAATCTGAGAGATATATACAGCTTAGGGAACATGTTGCCATAGCAGACAAAGAATGACTAATCATCTTCATTGTTGGGAATCCTGCCCCCCATCTTTTCCAAGGGTCTGTTGCAGGTCAAACAAAGAAATATTTCTGTTTGTTGCACACTGGCACCCTTTTTCCTTTGAATGAATGTAGCAATGTTAGGCATCTTTTTTCAAATATGCATTCAACATCACATCAAGATAAGCTCTTTGATTTATTTTTACTAGAAAGAATATTATAAATCATCATTTCCTTCCTCCTCGTGTTTAGTACAAAGTATACTTGGTCCCATATGAACAATTCACTGTGGAGTTTTTGGAGCCAAAGGTTCATTGCATCAGTGTCCATGGAATGTTCTCACTGAACAGGTACATCACATTTACTTTATTTGTTTCTTTACTTGCCTGCAATTTTTATGCCCAGCCACCTCACAAATTGCGATTCTGGATGGCTAGCATAGGATTAAAAAGACAAAAAACATAAGCAAAAACTTGTTTCAAAATATTAGAACTAGTTGGGATTGTATGTACTTAATTGTAGAAAAGCCACATAAAAGATTAATATTTCCAAGGATGTATTTAAAATCAACCTGTCCCATTGTGAAGCCTGGCAAGTTATCTGAGTTTTCTATTTGATGCTCTCGGTTAATGTTTTATTTTGATACAAAACTATATAATGATTGATTTATTAATTACACCCCATCTTTGGCTTACAGCCATTAACTTAGTAACCATTCAAGGTTACAACAGCAATAAAAAAAGTTTCTTACAACTGGTCCTAACACTTATGATGGTTGTAGCATCATGTGATTGCAATTCAGGCACCTGGCAGCTTAGGCTCACATTTACAACAGTCGCAGCATCCCAGAGTCACATGATTACTGTTTGCAACCTGCCCACCCCAGCTTATGACAAAGAAAGTCAATGACGGAAGATGGATTTGCTTAACCAATGCGGCAAAAAATTAAAATCCCTTATGGTCACACAATGACTCCCTTAACCATCACATTGCTAGCAATGGAAGTTTTAGTCTCAGTTGTGGTTGTAAGTCAGGGACTACCCATATAGCATCATAGATAATGCTTTATGAAACTACATGAATGAAAGACTTATAATATACATGGGGCAAAGAAGCTCACGATGAAAATAAGAAGAAAAAACAACATGCAGTTGTCTGAGGTTGCACTTCATTTGAAGATAAAATCCCCCAAGGTGATACAAAGCGTGCTTGTGCCTAGGTGTAATAACTGGCAAGGGCGAGTGTGTTGGCATCAAGAGTGCCATACAACTGATTCTGAAATCCCATAAGGATGTTTACCCATAGAATGGGGTCAGTAAAATGCTGAGAACAGGATTTCCCCCTTAAACACTGTACATGGATCTATTTTCCCCAGGTAATAAAGAAGGAAGAAGGAAGATTAAGTCTCTTAGGATATCAGGAAGTTGGTTGGTATCTTCCTACAGGAAGAAATATACTTAGGAGGAGTGATAGGAACCTCTTAAAATCCTGCTCTTAGCCCTGATTAGAAATAGCTAATTTTCATATAAACATAATAGACCTGCCAGACATTGCATCTGGTTTCCTACTGTAACCGGTTAGGTGACTTTGGGAAAGCCATGGGGCAACATACTGCTTACAGCCATTGAGAGAAGAACAGCACCCCCATAAGGTATTCTGCATTTTGAGAGTTGAAATTCTTACACAAGGGGTGGAGGATATCTAATTATGAGGGGACTTGCAGCCTTCAGCTCTGACCTCTCTTAATCTGGTGGATGCAATTTTAATCTTGGAATTGGTGAATGTAAATGGAAAGATCCATGCTTGGTACAGGAATGCACTGAGGCACCATCTTTGGAAGATGACACTCCAACCTCTGTTTATTTTGATAGAGACTTGTGGTCACCTTCGCTTTCTGCTATTTGTGACCATTTATTTTATTTATGAAAATACTTCTGTACCGCAACACAAATCATCCTCAAGCAGTTTAAAAGGACCATAAAACAATATTTCTGGGAGGCTTCCTGAAGGAAAATGTGTGTTGTTTCAACAAAACAGAATATTTGAATTGTTCTAGCTATAAGAGAGGATGTGAATGTATCATAAGCAATTGTTCCCTTGTTTTGCATCTCCGAGCCTAATACAAGGCTATTGTACAGATGGACATAATTATAATTAAGGGTTACTTGGAATAGGAGAAGACAATGAGCATCCATAGATGATCAAAGGAATCATAAGAAAGTGCCATTAATAAAGTCAACCTTTTGCTTTTTACTACAGTTATTCTTAATGTTCCTTTGTTTGCAATGTTCTAATGGAATAGCTGGCATTTTTCTTGAGTGCAGGATAGTCAAAAACTGCTATTATTCTTTTTTGTCCACAGTAGTTCCTGTTTCCCTTCAAGATATCAGAAGATTTCACAATCAGTTGTCCTGGAGGAAGGACAGTTACTACCCATTGCTCCAGATTCCCCCCTAATTCATGCCTTTAGCATTCCACCAGAAGGCAGTGTGCCAACCTCTTCACTTGAGCCTCCAACTTTGATTGACTCCTCTGCAGAACTCATTTTCTTAAAAGCTCCCCAGGTAAGTAAAATTAGGACACACAGCCAAACTGTGGTCAGACTTTAATTGCAAGTTTGATTTTGTTTTTAGTGTTTTAGTAATTTATTTTACTTTTCATCCTTGAAGTTCTTTGTGAGAATAAACATGTTGTAATTCAGGTTGGTTCTCTAAAGTTTTCCCATTGCCAGAAGTGTGGTGGTAGCTGCTAACACTTAAGTGTGTCCCACTTCCTAGAGAAAAGTTTCACATGTGCAATATAGAGCAATGCACTCATTGGGTAGCCAAAGGAATCAGAAGGCAGTTACTCCGTGTGTAAAAAACATTACAAGTAGTCTTGAATTACAATTCTAATGGAGCCTGCCCATTACGATCATAACTCACAATAGTTATATAATGAGCTCATCACATAACTCACTTGATCGTATGATTTTTTTGCAGTGATCCTTAAATTAATTTGCAGTCATTAAGCAAATGCCATGGTCATTAAGTGAACCAATAGTTTGCTACGAATGCAGTTTGCTGAAAACCAAAAGTATCTGCCAGAGATTTTTGGCAAACTGTTTTAAATCACAATCGTGTGACTGTGGGGTACAGCAAATGGCCATAAATGTGGCCATGTTGTCAAGCTCCCAAAATGTGTTCATGTGACCACTGGGTTGAGGCGACCATTGGAACTTCAGATCCAGGTCATTTGTGTCCAACTTTTGCAGCCCCATGGACTGCAGCACACCAGGCCTCTCTGTCCTGCACTGCCTCCAGGAGTCTGCCCAAGCCCATGCCTATCACACTGAATATGCTATCTAACCATCTCATCCTCTGCCATCACCTCCTCCTTTTGCTTTCAGTCATTCCCAGCACCAGCATCAGGGACTTTTCCAATGAGTCCCCTCTTCACATTAGTTGGCCAAAGTATTTGAGCTTCATCTTCAATATCTGTCCTTCCAATGAGCAATCAGGATTGATTTCCCTTTGGATCAACTGGTTTGATCTCCTTGCAGTCCAAGGGATTCTTAGGAATTTTCTCCAGCACCACAATTTGAAGGCATCAATTCTTCGATGCTCGGCCTTCTTTATGGTCCAGCTCTCACAGCCATACATGACTACTGGGAAAACCATAGCTTTAACTATACAGACCTTTGTTGGCAAGATGATGTCTTTGCTTTTTAATCTGCTGTCTAGGTTTGCCATAGCTTTCCTCCCAAGGAGCAAGTATCTTTTTATTTCATGGCTGCAGTCACCATCTGCAGTGATCTTGGAGCCCAAGAAGGTGAAATATGCCACTGCTTAAATTTCTTCCCCTTCTACTCGCCAGGAAGTGATGGGACCAGTTGCCATGATCTTAGTTTTTTAATGTTGAGTTTCAAAGCAGGTTTTGTACTCTCCTCTTTCACTCTCATCAAGAGACTCTTTAATTCTTGTATAGGTCTTCTGTGTATTCTTGCCACCTCTTCTAATCTCTTCTGTTTCTGTTAGTTCCCTACCATTTTTGTACTTTATCATGCTTGTCTTTGCACGAAACATCTTTCCTTGCTATTCTCTAGAAATCTGCATTCAGTTGGGTGTATCTTTCCCTTTCTCTCATGTCTTTCACTTTCCTTCTTTCCTCAGCTATTTGTAAAGCCTCTTCGGACAGCCACTTTCCTTTCTTGCATTTCTTTTTGTTTGGGATGGTTTTAGTAGCTACCTCTTGTAAAGTGTTACACACCTCTGTCCATAGTTCTTCAGGCACTCTGTCTACCAGATCTATTCCCTTAAATCTATTCCTCACCTCCACTGTATATTCAGAAAGGATATCGCTGAAGTCATACATGAATGGCCTATTGGTTTTCCCTACATTCTTCCATTTCATCCTAAATTTTGCAATAAGAACTTCATGATTGAGCCACAGTCAGCTCCAGATCTTGTTTTGACTGACTGTATAGAGCTTCTCCATCTTTGGCTGCAAAGAATATAATCAATCTGATTTCGGTATTGAC
>JANHZU010001944.1:33035-48680 GCA_032468055.1 Acrochordus granulatus
AAGACAGGGGGGCCTGGCGTAATGCAGTCCATGGGGTCGCGAAGAGTCGGACACGACTGCGCGACTGAACAAACAACCTTTGTAGTTGTAAGATTTAAAAAAAAGCCACGAGGTCTAGCCCGGGCCTGGGCCCTCGGTCCACAGCTAATTACTCGATAACGCGAGCACGCGCTCTCATTTGGGGAGCTGCGTAGCGACGCGCGTTTTACAGTCCGGCTTTTCATTAACACGTGCTGTGATGATTGGGCAGTGGGACTGCCAGTCAAAGCGCCACCTGGTTTACCTCAAGGAGAGACTTGAAGGGAAGGAGCGCCCTCTGTTGGGTAGCAATATATCGTCAAAGTAGGAGAAGACTGGCTGTAGAATCCGATGAACTTGTAAATTAAACCATTTATTTAGTGGTTAACCGAACGATTGCGCTGCCCTTTTCCACCCAGGCAGAGGCATTGAAAAATAAAGGAGAAAAAAGTGCTCTGTAGGACGAGAAATAAATCCTGCTGAGATGTCCCCGAGGCAATAGAGTTTCAGTTAATTTCAGCAAGCACAACTGGCAGGTATTAATTTATTTCTAGTTCGGTATAATATTTAAAAAACACCCGTCTCCCCCAGAGAGGAACTCTGGGCGGTGTACAGTAAAAGGTATGCAATAGGTACATACATTACAATGCTACCTCCAGTTAGGACTCGATTTCTCCTTTAGCAACAAAAGTAGTTAAAGGGTTGTGGTCTTTTTTTAAATTAATTGATAAAATTACTGCATGTCACAAGTTCTGGAATCAAAAATTTTTTGTGTAATAGAAAATTTAAGCTGATAAGTAAATTTAAACTGATAAGTTCATCCGGGATATCATGCTTGATATCCACATAGCATTTGAGTAATGTATGCTTTGAATAATTAGGGCCAGCAAAAGACAATGCCTGCTGAATTAGCAACTGAATTTTGTTCCAGTCAGGTGACAGGATAACATTTTGTTATGCCCAGGAGTAAGAACCTTGCTTAGAGGTTACAAGGCACATTGCCTAGTCCGCAACCCTTTCTCCCATTTCCATATCTCACCACTAATCTTTCTTCCCTAGTGTTTGCTGATTTAAGTAACTCTTCTAATAAGACAGCTCTGCCCGTTAATTAGGTGGAAAAGTATTTATAACTAGTTCTGGGTCCGTAACTCACTTGTTCAGTGGGGTAAAACAGACATCCTCATGCACACGCCTCTTAGCCTCTTCAGTCCTGCCAAGCTGAAATAATTTAACCATCACATTTAACCCATCCCAACATACTGTTTTATGCTGCCTTTAACGCTATAGTTTAACCTATTATTTTACATAGGTAAGAAAAAGTTTGTTGTTCAGTCACTAATTCATGTCCAACTTTTTGCAACCCCATGGACCACAGCATGCCAGGCCTCCCTGTCCTCCATTGTCTCCCAGAGTTCTCCCATGCCCGTCACACCAGCAATGCTATCTAACCATCTCATCCTGTGCTGTCCCCTTCTTTTCCAACAGGTCTTTTCCAATGAGTCCTCTCTTCGCATTAGTATTTGAGCATATGGATACAGAATATTTATAAAAAAGCCAAGATAATAAATGGCTTTTTATCACAATAATGCACTATACTACAGGATCCCCTTTTTCTTCTTTATATTATTGCTAAGAAAAAAACATTCTTCAATATCAATTTTTTATGCCTGTGTAATATTGAACGTAAATTATGTAACCTTGGCCAAACCTATAAATAAATTGAATAATATCTTGGACAGAAAGTTTATTAACGCAGTATTTTTTAAAAAAGTAGGAATTTAAATTAGGTAAATGATATACGTAAGCCATTGAAATTATGCATTTAACACTGGCTTGCTTTTAATGCAAGTGGTTCCCAGTCCAACTCTAAAAAGTGTTTATTTCTATACTCACAATTTGTTGGGCAGAATAGAACATCAAATATCACAGTTGTATTTGACAAATATTTTGCTGTATTATGCAGCATACATAGAGCATCCTGTAGGCAAAAAGGAATTGGACAATGGTGTGTTTCTCTTTCCCTTAGGTGCATGGTATAGAATTCTATAATTCATATAGAACTCTATATGAATTCATATTTACATATAATTCAGTACATTGTGCAGAATTAAGCCAGGCTTTGCTTTATTAAGAGCTATACTTGGGATACTTCCTTGATGAGCTATAAGTATAGAATAGGATGAACTTTCTCATCTTCAGTTAACCATGTGAAACAGATACTTCTTAACTTTGAGATGATCTTGTCACCATCTATAAACAAGGACTCCCTCAGACTTGGTTGCCTCCTTTTTGGTAAGACTCTTCAACCTTGATGGTTTCCCTTTTGGTAAAAGGCAGTGCATTACAAAATATTTGTCCTTGTCCTTCATAAAATCCAAATTCAAAAACTGGTACTGTATGTTTGATTATGCTTCAGAGCCTATATAAGGTAGTCAACCCCCCATAGAATAGAGCTTCAGTGCAGACCTCATCAGGAGGGTACTGCACATTTGTTGACCTTTGAAGATCTGACATTATTTCTCTTGTGTGTGCTGATTGGCAGACAGATTCTTTCTCTTTTTATATTGCCTTCTTGAATATTTGTAATTACTGTCTTGTATTAATATTTTTTTATTGCTGACTTGGGTTATGCTATGTTCTTCAGTATTCCTGCATATTCTCTGTTTACTATCTCATATGAATATGATTATTTATATATGTATAGGTGATCCTCGCTTAACAATGGTAATTGGGACTGGCAACTGTTGCTAAGCAACACTGTCATAATGTGTGATGTCACATGATTACACCAACTCACAAAGGCAGTTGCAGCAGTTCCAGTTGCCATCGTTAGGCAAATCCCACAGTTTCAGTGTCCAGTGGTCATGTGATCACCATTTGCAACTTCCTACTGGCTTCCCAATTGACTTGCTTGTAACAAATGGTGATCCTGTGGGACGCTACAACCATAACAACTGTGAGATGGTTGCCAGTTGCCTGAATCACAGTCATATGGCAATAAAGACACTGCAATGGCCACAACTACAAGGAGTGGTCATAAGTCTCCCTTGTTCAACACCAACATAACCTTGAACTATTGCTGAACAAGTGGTTGTTCAACAAGGATTATTATTACTTGGAATAAAACTTTAAATATTGGGACTGGTGTGGTAATTGCTTCCAAATCCAAAAGAATTGTAGAATCTGTGATGCAACCCTTCTGGCACCTCCAAATTTTAAATAAGCATATAGAAAATCAAAATACCTGTCTAGTACATAATTACTACCAACATAGAAAGTGGTTTTTATACAAAATTTATTTCACGTTTTTAGACATATCCACAGGTAATTTTCAGGCATGATGCAGCATTAGAAGTTAGTAACAATGTGAAAAATGTATATATACCAGTGATGTGACTTGAGATGACATTTTTACTTATTGATTATATATTTGTTTTTTTCTGAGAAATCACCAGAATAACAAGTTAGTTTTACTGAAAACATTACAGTAGTTGAATAAGGCCATTCCAGAAATGGAGTTTTAAATAAAATGTATCCAACATTTTGGGATTATTTTTATGAGCCATGTATAATAAATAAAGTGGTTGGAGAAGACAAAACAGCAGCATTTAGTGTATTAATGTCAGGCACCAAATCTTCAAAAAACAGCTTATACCTTTTAAGTTAAAAAAGCTTCATGAAAAATTTGTACAAAATGCATGGTCAAAAAGTTATCTAGATAATCATAAAAANNNGTGGAATGATAGAAATTGATATTAATAGCGACAAATCAAACCTTGGAACAGACTGTCATCCTGCACCAAACCAGTATATTTTTGTACTGGACTATACAGCACAAGACATATAACACCTAGTTTTAGAAGACAAATAAAGCTTTGCATAGTTTTCATCTGTTGTTAAATAACAACTCCTGTGCTTCGGCTTTGATTCCAAGAACACAGGACCACAAACATAACATCCATGTGAAACTCTTAGCAGTTGTTTTTCCCCCTAGGAATATAGAGCTGTTTTCTAGAGCTGCCTAATGATTACAGGAAAAGATATGGCTGCTTTATAGAGGTACAGATAGTCCTATGTTTGGTCCCATGCGCTCTGAACACTTTACATGGAATTAAATTGCAAAGCCCTGCATTGCACAGTTCCAGCATCCACCATCTGATGGACTATTGGTATTTTATATACTGTAAATGCTAGAATAATTCTATAATTCCTAATCAGTACCAGTATTTTGATATGAGAAGTCTGCAATTACATTTATTACAAGTTTCAAGTGGCATTCCGTATGGAACTATTTTTGAATTTTAGGAATATAAGAAATTACTCAGTCGTCTTTAATGGGACCATTAAAATATCAGAATTATTTTTTGGAATTTACATTTTGTTTCAAGTGCTATATTCTCTGCACTATTTAACTTTGTTCCAATGACAGAACAAGAAAACCTTTGCCCCTTCTATCCCAATGAGCTCTTGCTATATTTTCAATTAAGTTAGTCATATAAAACTTCTATAGATAAATATCTGTAAGTACGCATTAGTGCACAAATTATGTAGAAAATAAGACACATCTCTAGTACATAATTAGAAATATGTAAAGAAGAGCCTTCTGAGAATATTCTAGTTATTGGAATTTCAATGTTATTGGCACATTTGGTGGAAAAAGTTTTTTTCATTGAACCCTTTGATCTGCTATTGCTCACTAATTAAAAAAACTTTGGCTTAACAGTTAAAGACAAAGATTTATGGTAAAAATAAATATATAAGGATGACTTACAGTATATACAAAAAGTACAACCAATATTCAAGCTTTTAAAAAGCTTTTAAAAAGACAAAACCTATTTATATATCAATGCAGGATTTCACAGCCAGCGTTAATATGATGATGAGGTGATGAGCTACAGTGTTAATAGGCCAAGGTCCAATTGTCTGGGATCCTGATGTTTTGCCAGCAATTGTGGCTGCCACAATTATATATTATAAATTATATTATAAATTATATATTATAAATAGATAATATATAATTAGATTATATAATTATATAATATATAATATTTATATAAATACATAAATTATATATTTACATACACAAAGTGCAAAGAATTCTAAATTAACCCAGTTCTGTTAATGTGTATACATACTGATCAATAAATTGTGTTTCTAATTCTATCCTATATTCCTTTTCTACTGGCTGCATACTTTGGATGCACACTTTACTGTTGAATACATAATTTTATTTGTTTATGTTATTTATTGTTGTCTTGAAAGTATACTGAGAACTACTGGATCGGAGTCAAATTCCTTGAGTGTCTAATCATGCTTGGCCAATAAAGTATCTGAATCTTCAGAAGTGACATGGTCTGCTCTGTAGCATACAGTTGCTGGCAAAATGAATTAGACCATAAGTTATTAGCTTGGATGCTCATCATCATCAGAAAACCTGTGTATATTTGGTATAAGCGACATTCATCAACCCTATTTTTAAAAATATCACTCCTCAGTAAAACATGTCTTATTGCACATTAAAGATTATTTTGAAGTATGGGGCTTACACAAAAGTCTTAGAACACGGAATTATCAGTTTTAGAGACCACAGATTTACCTGAAAAGCACATGTCCATATAACCATGTACACTGTGTGCGGGACTCTGATAATCTGTTCCCTTTCCTGGACACTGTACTAGTACAATAATTAGGATAAATAGTGCCTTTAAACATATGTAGAATGCCAAGATCTCTCTACTCAAAAAACAGAAATTACTCTTTTTAGACAAGAAGGCTTCTGTGAGAACATGATTGGAAGATAACTGAGATTTCATTTACAAATTCAGTCATATATCATTGCATCAGTTCTTGAATATGAAGAGTTGGATCCAAATGAAATTAGTTGGATTTGAGTCCTATTGTTTTAAACAGGATCAAAATGCAACTAAGTGTGAATCATTCACGATTTCATAGATACTTTTTACAAAAAAAACACACCAAATATCAGCAAATATTTGCTTCCCTTAAAATGCATTTTTTCAGCAATGTACCCCTAAAAAACCAAAACAAAAATCTAAACATTGCATCTGCTAAAGTTGAGCTGAGTTACATACCACATGATCATCTTCCAGAAGTTAGAACCAGCCCTTAATGTCACAGTTTAATCCTATTAATGTAAATTATTAACTTCTGCCCATATGTCCATATCTCTCACCTCTGAATAATCAGTCAGCCATGAAATTAGTGGGATTAAAGTAAACATATTCTGCATTTGTGGATAAGATAAAATCTCAGTGTCATAATGGCCAAATAAGTTTGTAACCCCCATTTTTATTTTAATTATTTATTGACAAAAATCAAGGTCAAGTAACTATCCCCAAATGATGGATTACATTGCTTGCTATCTCACTTGGATCTCATATAATTCTCCTCACAAAATAGTGATATTCTCTTCTGATATTTAAATAATAAAGACAGATATACTGAAATATATCTGCATTTGTTGTTAGGAAAATTATTTCGCTATCTTATATCTGGGAAGGATGGGGGATCAAAGAAACAACTTTAAGGCTTAGCTCTAACTCTGGAAATAAAAAGTAATAGTACAGTTCAGTCAAATGTTGACAAATTCGTTCTAAGAAACCATACTTCTCAGATTGCTTCCCCTCTTAGACTATAGCAAGATGAATTTCCTCACAGAGTCAATGTAATTATGTTAATTTTTTTCTCAGCCCAAAGGGCAGCCAAGTGCTATCAAAGTTGAGATGGGAGCAGAAAGATCCACTATCTGGGGAAAATTTATATAGCTCCATTTCACCAAAAGATGGCAATTCTATCCCTTCACTGATTGATAATTTGGATTTTAACTGCATTTTTTAAAAAAGACTGGCAATTTAGTTAATGTATAGAGGCTACTTTAAAGGTTATACTTCCAGTCGTGACTGACTCTAGGGGGCGGTGCTCATCCCCGTTTCCAAGCCGAAGAGCCAGTATTCATCCAAGGACACTTCCGTGGTCATGTGGCCAACATGACTAGACACCAAAGGCGCATGGACGTTGTTACTTTTCCCGCCATTGTTACCTTTCCCGCCGGAAGAGGCGGTATCTATTTATCTACTTGCATTTGCATGCTTTCGAACCGCTAGGTTGGCGGGAGTTCACTACTTTAGGGAGTCTTAAAATTTAGATCTGTAACACAAAACAATTTTGATATGTAAATAACATCTATTAAAAAAACCTAGATATTCCCACTTGTTGCTCAACAAATCATGTTGCTCAAAGACACCTTAAAATCCACTCAGTTTTTAAGATCAGCTGGGATGTCTAGGAATAACTTCCATTTCCATTCCACTTTGTGATCCACTGTTTTTTTGCATGGTTCTCTTTAGTTTTTCCATCTTTAATCTGCCTTTCCTCCTTCCGAATTCTTACAGCATGGTAGCGGGGGATGCTGTCATCGTACCTGGAACGCTGGAAGAACCCACACTATAAGAAGGGAGAAAAAATGCCACAATGTCTATAAGTATTTGCACTGTTAAACAAGTATGGCCTTACCCAACGGAGAACCCCCAAGATATGTTGCACTACATGCCCCTTATTTCTGTCTTAAAGAAGTGTATTGTCACAGAGTGTTCCTTTAGAGAGAGGGCATCACATGTCCTAGCAGCAAAAAGTCTCACCCCATATTGCAATCTAAGCTTGTCGGGAAAACTCCATCTTAAATTTATTTTTCAAAAGTAAAGTCTCTTTATAATCAACTTGGTAATATTTCTGTGAAATCCACAGTCAAAGGCCAGCCCAAGTAAATGGAACCTTGCTTAGACAATATTTCCTAAGTATTTCATAAACCAAACAGATAGTCCTTGACCTACAACCATAATTGTGTCTGGAATTACAATTGTAAGTTGTAATTAAGCGGGTCATGTGACCACACCCAATTTTACGACATATTTTGTGGCAGTCATTGAGTGAAACCATTATACCCAATGCGTGTTTTTTCTTGGAAATTGGAAAATAAATGCCAGAGACCAGCAAAATCATAGAAAATTGTTGTCATGTGATTATTAGACACTGCAAATGTAAGGTGAGTTGGTTGCCAAGTGCCCAGAATGCAATCACAGGATGGTATGGCCATTGTAACTTCAAAATCAGGTTGTACATACCTTTTGGGGAATAGTCATAATTTCAACTGGTTACTAAGCAATCAGTTGTATGTTGAGGACTACCTGTATACAATTTACCTGGCTCAGTAAAAGTATAAAAATTGATCCTTTGCTTTTTGATTTATACCTAATAATACATTCCTTTGGGAGTCCATTTCTATTAATTTAGGGATTACAGAGACTAGAGGTCAAACTCACTTATGCAGGACTGGCATCAGGCTGTGCTATGGCCTAATGCCAAGTCCAGGCTCCAGACAACCTGCCAGAACTTAGGACAAGCTCAATGTTAATTTTAAGATAAGTGCACAGAAAAGTATCATCCACACAGCTCCCATCTCTCTGCATATCCCAAAAGGTCATATTAGGGAACAGAGACATCAAAGATGGGGGCTACAACAGAGTCATCCCATCTGTGCTTCTCACAGTGTAGTTCTTTGCATGAATGAGCCAAATATTAATCCAGCTCTGGATCCAGTCATTCTTTTTCTTCTGATCATGCAAAGAATTTGGGCTGAAAGAAGTGCATTCTGGGCAGTTTTGCAGTATTTTCTTCCCATTGAGTCACACTGTTGCCTTCCTATCACCCTGCAAATTTCCAAGGACAAGGGGATTGTTAGGAGCTTCATTCAGGAAATTAGGGTTCCCAGGAAGGCTTGGATGAGAAAGAGGATATTGCTGTGGGGCTCGAAACTGAGAGAAAAAGATGGAGTGTTGCCTTGGCACTTCAGAAACTTCACACAGGTCTCCATCTAGCCTAGCAGTGTGCCTGTGTTGTCTCACATATTTTCCAAGGTCTTTAATCAGCAATTCCAGTTTCCTCTCTCTCTGGGGTTTTTCAGTACTTTTATTATTAAATCTTTCTTCCTACTAACAAGTTCCACAAGCTCTTTCTTCCTATATATAAAAAATGCCAGCCAACAAGACCAATAGATCTTCAGAGGATAGGTCCTATAGTAAACCTGCCTTTTCTTTGTTGTTCATATGGCCTGGATCAGTACCTACTCAAAAGGATGCTCATTTTTTAGACTTTCACCAGGGGATGACAAAAGATTATTTTTGGACATATTAATTATTTAAAATTCACATTGTTCCTCCCACACTTCATCCCATTAGGTCTTCATGCAGAGTGTATTTCTATCCCATACTTGACACTTTATTGTACAGTGTTGTAACAAGGACTTGGTCAGAGGAATAAATTGTGATTGGGCTCATATTTTTCCTAACTGGAACATTTCAACTTCTTTAGACATAAAGCAGCCAACTGAAAGTGATGACTCTGGTAATTGAACAAATGCAGTAGACATTTACATCTATGCGCTCAAGGTGTGCACAAATGTTAGCCAGCATGCAGTAGGCAAGCTTTAAAGGAAGAAATGCAGATCCAAGTATAGTTAAAATAAAATGGAAATTTGTCCAGTAAACTTCCATGAAAACTGAGAACTGCCTTGTATTTTAAAGGGCAACCATAGTAGTAAAAGCTTTTGGCATGCATTTGTGTTAATAAAGCTATTACCTGCTCATTAAAAAAGTAAAAATACATCTTGCATTTCAAAACACAGCCCATATCTTATTGAAGCTTATCACTGATTAACAATTATGATGACAATAATCATTAAATTTTTAAATATGAATCAAAGGTAATCCTAGTTATAGGACTATATACAGCTCTGTATATAATATCTGAGAAAAGCCCCATTAAGTTCAATGGAACTTTATCACAAGATTTTATTAACTCTATTGGATTGTGGTCCCTGCGCAAGTAAAAACAGAAAAGTTAAATAGTTAAATGGAACTATATATTTTTCTTTTCTAATATTTATTATTGGTTTTTGTTTACTATATGACCTAGCATACATTCATTTAAATGTTGGAAAGAGTTCATTACATTTAATCATTTCATTAATTTCTTGTATGAAAACTAGAGTTGTTGTTTAAGGTTATAACCTCAATTTTCATATTCAGATACTTTTGTTCTGCTTTTTCTTTTACCTGGTCAGTGTTCACTCAAATAATTTCAAAGAGGCTCAAAGACTACTTCAATCCTAAGTATGAGCATGCTGTTTTTAGGCAGGAAAGATGGAGTCTGGTTGTTCAATTTAGCTTAGCATTTTCATTCTGGGAAAGTGCTTTCCTCATTAATTATCACTGAATATCCATTAGAGAGTCCCAATGTATCACAGGGGATTCTCAGCCATCCTCTAAGAAGGACCTACAATTTACTTGAGTCAAAGGTCAGTCTTCAGAGATTCACTTGGACAGTAGCTGCTGGCAAACTGTTTGTTTGGAAAAGCTTCTCTGAGTTTACAGACTTCTTGAGCCAACATTTTTTGGAACACAGTTTGAAAGCCAGAGTTTGGTTTATTACAGATTTTTTTTTCTTATTTCATAGCAAAGTCAGAAGAGGATTTCAGGAATGTATTACATCTCCTAGACCATGAGCCAGCATATTTAGTACTGGGATGCCAACCCTAAGTAGAAAATCTCCAGAGTGGCAAGAGAAAATGGCTAAGTAAACAGTAGTTAGAAAAACAACTGACAAAAGGATTGTCATATTCGTGCACCAAGAAAGATTATTTTAAAGAATGTAAGCAAGCATAAAAGAATTGATATTTTGACACGAGAAATCAGTGGAACAAATGCAGCAAGCTTTGAGTCATTAGCCACCGCAACCAACCTGCAGCTAATAAATTCAAAAAGCAATTACCAATTACAGAAGTGGATCAATACTATGCATCAGAAGTAAGCCTCTCTTTATCAGATGGCTGAGCATGGATCTCAGCCTTGTGATATGTGGCATCAAAATGATCTTTCTTATCTCTCTTGAAGAAACCACACTATAAGGAAGCAAGGCATTTGATTAATATTAGGGACTAATGTGGAAAAAGAAAGAAAAAAGGAGAAAAGAATGAACTAACCAGACTGTTCTGTATGTGAATGTTAAAAAATTGTCTTATAAAGTTATCTACAAAAATAGGTTTGCACTTATAATTTTCCCCGATAGCTAATTCCTTTGTTGCATGCTTTAAAGTTTCAGTTACAAACCTTGGACAGTAGCTATCAATAGATTGGCAAGCCTTTTTAATCATTATTTTGAAAGAGTAAAATAAATATATAATTCTTGTCAAGACATGTTCCTTATAGAGGAAACAGCTACTTTTCTGCAAAAATTAAATTCTGATATTAGAAATAAGGCATCATGTGAAACATGAATAAATGTAGCTTTGATTCAGTATCCAGAATTACTTGACTAAAAAGCTTTTTTGCTGTGTCCATGCATAAAATATTCCCAAACAACTTTGTGTCCTATTTCTTGAATGAATTTTAAAACCCAGACCCTGATTAATGTGAACAGCATTAGCCCTGCAATTCTATTCATGTCCAGACAAAATAAAGTTCAGCTGACTTATTGGGACTTCCTTCTAAGCAAGTATATATAGAATAGAATTGAAGATTAAGAGAGGTGCAGAGATTTGGGAAGGACAAGAATATACCCATTCCCTATATTGTGACATGTGCATCACCATACCTGCTGGGTAGTGGTAAACAAACAAAAACGGAGTTCTATGCGAGAGTCCCCCTATAAGTGTAGGACTCATAGAAAAATGTTAGAAATGTATCTATAGTTAACATATAAAAATGGAATCCATGTGTCGTTATGGTCTCAACAGCAACAACATCTGAAGGAAATTCCATAATTTGGGCCCTTATAAATAAATACACAAATATGCTAACAATCTACCTAAATTCATTTAAAACTAATATTTCCTTCCCGCACATATTATTTATTTGTTGAAGAAAGTAGTCTATTTAATTGTTCAACCAAACGTGTTTCTCATTATTAAAGTAAATGAAGCTTCTGAAAATCATAAGTTTTTCCTTTTTCATTTTTTCCCTTTAAAAAAACCAAAAAGTTCTCTGCACATTTCAAATAATGTGTGATAAAATACGAAAAAGCCTGTTGATAAAATAGCTCACCTTCCATAATAAGAACACCAATAAAGCAAGCATTAACAACCCAGCAAGAATGGCAATTAAGATGATCCACCAAGGAACTCCTTTGTATAGAGCTACTGTTTTGGCAGGAAACACTGTAACCCGTACCTACAAAAGAAGCAGAGAATGTGTCATTTTGTAGGGATAAGTTAGTGAATGTGCTATAATATTTATTTTATAAATATTCATATTTAACATTTAATGAAACACTTAGGATTTTTTGTTTATTTTGCTATTTTTCAGATGTGTTGGATTATTCATTCCAACTGGGATTCTTCATGGGAATTATAATCCAAGCATTTAGCGAATATCAGGTAGAAGAAGGCTCCCTTTGAATTACAAAATATGCAGAGCTATTTTCAAATTATTTATTGATAACATTGCAAACTAGAAAAATTATCCTGTTTCCTCACACATATTATTTTTTTGAAATCTGCACATTCTTACTAGAATCTGTGGGAGCTCATCTTTGAAAATGTTAAAAACTCACAGCAGAGAAAGACATGAAAAGGAAGCAAGACTCCTGGGGGAGATATGGCAAACTGAGGATGGCTCTGTGAAAGTGGAGTCAACAACCATGGCAAAGATCAAGCACCCAGTGAATAGACCGGTTTCTTGGAGCCTCTTCAGATAAGGAGGGGATGGGAGATCATCCACATGTGTTGCAGACGACTCCTTGTGAGGATGCCGGAAGACAGTGGTTTTTGTGGGTTTGGGAATTGGGAGACAAAGGACTTAGCCATCTTGCTTGCAAATCTGGCCAAGCCTTTTAAAGGACACTCAGTTTGTAAACCTCACTTTCTACTCACTTTTGGAAATCACCTATCAATCATTTTAAAGCTATTAGAGACCTTCAGAATGACAAGTTTGAAAAGTCTTCATTAGGTGAGTTTATATTAAAAGACTTAAAGAATCTGAAATAAACAGCAAAAAGCTAAATAGGGTTTTGATTTTAGAAAATTATAAATAAGGATTCAGATAAACTTGAAATATTGAAACTGTTACAGTAAGATTTTGGACCTAATTGTAAGTTTATTCTTTTTCTTTCATTCATTTTTCTCTTTTTCTTTGCATCTTTTATTTTATTTTCTATTCATTAATTTGCATTAGATTTTATTATAATGAATATTTTTAATAAAATTATTAGACGAAGCAACTGCAAGACCATTTTCCATAATTCTGAGAACTTTTGCTGTTCCCAAAAAACTGGAAGGGAGCATATATCATACCCATCTTTAAAAAGAGGAAGAAGGAAGACCCAGGAATCTAAGACCTCTCAGTTTGCTATTCTGGGGTCCTTGAACAGATGATCAAGCAGCATGTTTATGAGTATTTGGAGAGGCATGCCACAATCAACATCAGCCAAAATGTGTATTTTGCAAACAAATTGTGCCAAACTAATATTTTTCTTTGATAATGTTACTAGCTTAATAGATCAGGGAATATGTAATTAGATCTCAGCAAAGTCTTTCACAGAGTATCTCATGATATTCCCTTTAATATGGGCTAGATGATATTGCCATTAGATTGACTGGCTGAATGACCACACCTAAAGAGTGATCATTTTCCCTCCACATCAGCATGGAGGGAAAATTCAAATGGAGATCCACAGGGCTCTGTCCTGGATTTTATGCTGCTTGACATTTTATCAATGACTTGGATGAATGAGTTGGAGAGTAGGAGAGAGACTTACAAAGTTTGCCAATAAAACAAGGCTGAAAGCACAAGAAAAGAATGAGGGAGACCTAGCATGACAGCAGCACATGTAAAAAGGATCTATGTGTAAACACAAGTCAACTACAAGTTGACAACTTGTCAACCACAAGTTAAACATGATCCAGAAGTGTGACATAGCTGCTAAAATAAACACATTTATCTTGTGTTACATTAACAGCAGCACAGAATCTGGATTACAGAAAGTAATTATTTTATTAATCTGAAGGCTTGTAAATCTTGTCAACTAGATTTTTTCATCACAAAGTCTTTTTATCAAAACCAATTAAAATAGGAGATTCTATTCTAGACAGACCCTGATAATAACAAATTGAAGAAAATTCAAAAGAGGGCTCCAGGGTGATCAAAGTGTAAAAAACAAGCCTCATAAGGAACAGTTAAAGGATCTGAGAATGTTTAACCTATAGAAGTGGCTATCTTGAGTCCCAACAACAGAATATTGAATATATAGACTTAGATGGTTCAATTTACTGATGGATGCAAGTATAATATAAAACATTCTAAAAATTTATTCTACATTGGGGCCTGTTTCTATTGCCCCTGCTACTTCCTGTGGGAACACTCGCTGTTTCCTTGTCCTTCTCTTCATGGGTTTCTCTCTAACCTTTTCTTTTTTCCTTCAGTTAACATTCCACTCTGGTCTCCTTTTCCTTATTCCTTCTCTTTTAGTCAATATATCATTCTGATTTCCATCTTCATTTAGCCAGGGTGGCATCAAGAATATAATACCAGATGAAACTCTGCCTCTCCTAAATGGTGTAGTATGTATTTTCAATCGAGTTCTTGGATCTCCCTTTAAAGGGTAGGGGAAGATATGGTTCAAGGAGTGATGGAGCAGTATTTTCTGTTCCTGTTTCTTGGAGAGTTGTTCTTTCTTTTAAAAAGTCTGATTTTTTGAGCCTATTTTAGGATTTTCACAAGAGTTTAAGTTGCCTTCCTCAAAAAGGTAGAAAAGTGTGCTGCTGATCTTGGCAACTGGAGTCAATCTGGAGGAGACTTTTTCTTTTGAGATTGCTCACTACTGATCTAAAACATTTTACTAATCCACAAAGGCAATGCACAATCATTTTCCTTCCCAAAACAGTACCCCAAAGATTCTTTGGGAAACCAGTTTTGAAAAAGATGCATTTCTAAATGCTGATTGATGGAAAGGAGTAAATTGCATTTACAAATTATTGACCACAGTGGCTAGAGCTTTCCAAGTTTGGATGTGTTGTAGTATCCCACTGAGAGAATCTTATGGACATTGCCTAGAATATTTTCATACTGTGAGAAGGAAAGGAAAAAGAAAAGCTTTACAGTCAATGACTCTTATGATGGCCAGAAGTAGAGAAATATTGCAGACTCACATTTGTAGCTTCATTTGCCAGCTTGACGTTATCCGCAGCAGAAATGCCAATTCTAGCTCTAACAGGGATGTCTAGATAGTTCATTTTATAGAATTCCTACAGAGTAGTAAAAAAGACTATATTTAGAACAAATGAACTCAGTTCTAAACTGTGCAAGATAAGTTTATGGAGCCTACCTCCAGGAAGGTGCTGTTCCACAATCTTGAGCGCAGTACTACTAAAGCTTTACTGTCTAAGCCTTGCAAAGAACATGTTATGTTGACACAGTTTGCATCTTCACTGCATTCCTGCAAGTAATACACAAAAAATGTTCAAAAAACTTCAACTAAAAAGCAGATACAGTGGTGCCTTATAAGACGAGATTAATCCGTTCCGGAAGAACGCTCTTAGCGCGAAATGCTCGTCCAGCG